>JBBMKE010000009.1:17118394-17130381 GCA_037834125.1 Lippia alba | reverse complement strand
TATGCAACTCGACCTACACTAAGAAGACTCCAAGACACGAAGACTTCCCCGCCTAGCTCGAGTACCCTGCAACTAAAGGAAGTGAAGAAACGAGGGTCAGTCTACCCACTTGACTGAGTGAAGGGGCAACACACGCCACGTAAATACATATTAAGAGTATAGCATAGATTCAAAGGGGGCCTATGATGAACCGAGTCGGGGTTTTGCAAGCCAAAATGGATTTTGAAACAAAAGGATACATATATATACAAATGAAATCAACTCGTTTCACAATTACCATACACAGACTCAAAACCCGGCGAGAACGGGTATCCTTCTCCATCATGACTCATAAGATTCAAATCAAATTCAATCCTCCAACTCCATGGTGATCGGGTAGCTAACCCATAACACCCACAGGGATTCATATAAACACAGGGTAGCAAGCCCACATTGTGTCTTCCCCGGTTATTCACGAGGGGCTCATGATCACACGCCATATAATAGCACGTTGATCTCAAATGGAAAGTGCACAGGGGTCATAGCCGGCGACCCTGATGGTCATCCCGGGATCTTCCTTACCCACAATCTGAGGGCCCGGAATTCAAATAAAGCATACCAAAGTCCCATCTTTCAGGGCCAACTCGCTAGACTCAAATGAAGCGTACTTGGATTCAAAAGAAACTCATATATGCTTCGTACGTATACAAAGTTTCAAAAGATTCAAAGGTGATTCACAAAACGAACTCATATCATAAACACCCATATCATACCACATGCAAGGGTTGAAATCAATCCATATTAAGGCCATAGGTTTCATAAGTATAAGTCATAACCCTCACCTGAGCAACAAGAGGCAAAATGAACGAACGGAGCGAGCAAATGACACCTAAACCTTGGGTTCCTTGACTTCCGGAAGCAGAGCTAAAACAAAAGAGACACAACCCGAGACTTAGACTCAATAATAAACCAAATAGATGCTCGAAGATGCATATGAATGCAATGGAATGCAAAGAAACGCATAGCATGTCGAAAATACATATTGAACCATATCTCAAATAATTGTATATAAAATCATTCCAAATTCAAATGTAGCCAAGAAAAAAACACATATAATCATGTTAACACAAATTAGGAATCATATTGGGGGTGAGAAACATACTAGGAAAGAATAAGAAGTGAAGAAACGACGAAAAAAAATGCAACCGGTGAGCCTGGGGTAAACCAACGACCGTTGGAAATTTCTTCTTCATTTCCAATGGTCGTTGACTTGGTGCAGTAGCATCCAAAAATTTTGGCCATTCCAATGACTGTTGGAATCAATGAACAAATGGCCAATGACCGTTGATCCCTCCCAGATGCCCAAAAATCATTTTACACATTTTCGGTCCAAATATCAACACTTAGGCAAGCATAAATACATCAAAACCAATCCTAGTTCATACAATATCAACATAAGGCAATCAAGAACACATAATACACCAATGAGCATCGAGAGACCAATGATTTATACGCAAATTGGCAACGAAACACTCAAATGCGCACAAAGAGGCCCCAACCGGCAATGTTGTCTTCAAAATAGCCTCAAAGCATTCAAAACTCAACAATTTACTAACAAAGCACTTCATACACACTCCCAACACATAAAAGCATGCATAAGTTCAATCTAAGGGAAAGGGGACCAAGTGATCAAGCCTATACTCAATCCAATACTTCAAGTTTGTGCATCAAATCTTCAAATCTACGCATAAGAATGCAAATGGGAGCCATAAAGCAAGAAATCATGCAACAACTCACAAACTCATATTCTTCATAAATGCACCAAGTCTCCAACTCAACTACCAAGTCATCAATGCCATAAATACTCCAAGAAAGCTCATACATATCACTCAAAGGCTCAATTAAAAGCAACAAGAAACAAGGAAAAGCATGATATCAAAATATGCCATGGAAACCCTTCAAAACCCTTCATATGCAATCCCATAAATCCCACCATGAAAAGCATGATATGAAGACATATATGAGGTCTCATGGATGCAAGGATCACAAATATATGCTTACCTATTGAAGAAAATGCACAAAAAGGGGTTCTTGAGCTTTGGAGATCAACAAAAAGGAGGGAAATGGAGTTTGCTTCTTCTCTTCTTTCTTCTTGGTGTGAAACGTGAGGGAGAGAGAGACAAAAGGGGATTAAATCTGAAAATGGGAAGAAAAAGGGAAGAAAAGGGCTAAAGTCTTGGTCCATGGGTCCCACTAAGGTAGATTTGTGTACGTGAGTGTATACGAATGAATACGGGGGTCCAAACGAGGTCATAAAAATGCAAGGTTGGTCTCATTGAATCTCATTTTTCAAATGGAACGCAATGAAGGTGTCGGAACTCGATTTCGAGTTCCCTAACTCAAGAAATGACCTAGGGACTCAAATAAGTCATAATTACCAAATGACCCCTAAACATGCAAAACCTGACAATTGAGTCCAAAACTAAACACACGAAGGCACAAAACTAGTACAAATTATACAGAAAATCCCAGAACTCATACAAATCACATTAAGCATGCTTGGCAATCAGATTCACAAAAATTCACGTTACGCGATTAAACAAATAATTCAATTAATTCAAATAGTTCAAATAGATCAAATAAACAAGTAATTATCAATGAATGCAACAGTTAAGTATGAAAATACTATTTAAACTCACACGTAATACAAACCTGGACGTGTGGAGAAACGGGGTGTCACAACAACCCTAACCAAAAGAATGAGTGTAAATCTGAGCTAAAAACCCCACATCTCAAATCACTTGCAATACACTTAACCATCATCAAACAAAGCTTGATCAATTTTGAAACTTTTCTTCTCAAAATTTCTCATCACCATTATTTCCCCATAATGGGCCCCTCTTTAGTTGCTATCCCATCGGCCCATTAAATTTACATTAAATTACAAAATCACCCCAAAAGTTCCCTTTATTACCATAACAGCACATTTCATATCTATGTTTTCCCCGCGCTCTCCGTTCTCACTTATCACTCTATTTTGCCTAGATTTGATTCCTTATCATCCCATATTCCCATTCAGTAAAGTTCATCACAATTCAGAGATTTTAATATTCATAATCTTCCCAGAAAATTCAATTCATTTCTTCAGTTGGTCCACAAGGAATATAATCCGACTGAATTCCTTGCCTTCCGTATTCTACTACTGCTGTATTTATCACAAATCCATCAAGGAATCCAGCCACTACATTTTCTCTGCATTTCCGTAATCCGTTTCGTTTTTTCCGCATATTTTCCAGAATCGTATTCCACAGAATTCTGGGAATTTTTCTTCACGATTCTCTCAATTTCTTCTCTTCTCTCGTTATGTGAAAGTGAAACGCTGTCAAAAGCATTATTCAGAAGCTCAGGAGAAATGAATTCGTATGCAATGAAAGCGGCATTAAGCTTACTGATACTGCTAACGTGCGCACCTCGGCGCATTTACTCGGAGGAGTCCGGGCGCCTGGTGAGCATGACTCTCGTTCCAAACGCTTCGTCGATCGGAGCATGTGAGTAGTCGTAATCCACCATTAATGCCAATTTATTGTGTTTTTTCTTCTTCTTCTTAGATCTTACTATTAATTAATTATCTGCTTAAGTTATGATGATTATTATCTCTGCATAATTATTGTTTTGAGATGGTGAACACAAAAATTGTATATTGTTGTTAGATTGCTTGGACGGAAGCTTGCCGGCATATCATTGGGACAGAGGATTCGGCGCAGGGGCACGCAACTGGCTTTTGCAGTTTGAGGTAAATTTCGACTTTTGTGGGGCTAAAAAGGGGAAAAGGGGAAAGTTGCTGCGTGCAGAAGAAAACATGCACGCACGCAATAGGGGCTCCTTTTGTTGTTGTTGTTGTTGTGCGTGGTAAAATGATTCCACTTTGTTTGGGGGGCAAAAGGGGAAAAAGATTTCTTCTGAGAATAAATGTGCTCTCCGTGATTTGCCCATTGGAGATCTGCCATGTCAGACCTCGGCAATCTGGCCTGTTTTATAGCGCACAAAGAATCAATAATTACCGTATATAGTTGTGAAATGCTTAATAATTAATATCACTTGAAAACTTCTTGGATAATGAGTAAGAAGTACGAACTAAGATCCCATTAACTTAATTTTTGTCTTAGTTGTGTCAAATTAATGCCCTTTTCGTGTGTATTATTTTGCACTTATCGATGTAAATTTTATATAAAATAATATGCTATTATCAAGAATGTATTTTGCTAGTCGGACATTATGGTGGGCGAATTACATTATTGAATCTCTTGTCTCAATCTCGCAAGTGGTCGTAGTATCCTTAAGATAGTGGTATTGTACTGTTAGAACTTAGAAACATCTTTGTCATTAACCCCAATTTCTTCATTTGATCTTATCTTATTAGTTAGGAATCGACTTTTAAATTTTATTTTTTCTTAAAAAAATATTAGCGTCAATTTATCCTGCGATTGGGTCCAATTAAAGGTGGTTCATCCTAGAAAGTAACATGTTTTCGGCTAGGACTTGAATTTCTGTAGTGGCTGTCAGTGTCACATCGCCTCTCCAGTCCCCCAGCTAGTACAGTAACAGTAGTACGAGATCTAATCCTTATGTGACGGATCAAAGTTTATAATTCAATTGCCAGTCAAAATTAGCTTTGTATAGACTATAGAGGATCTCTCTCATGGATATCATCAATTAACTTTTTTTTTTTTTTTGGTCTTAATCAATTAACTTATGGTTTCTATTTATTTGCTTGCAAGATATTGAAATAACCTAGCATCGAGAATGATGCGAGGGATTGCAATTTTTATTTGTTCAACCTCATCGTGGTGGAAGGAGAAAAATCTCTTTTCATTTTTTTAAGAGGGCTCCTATATGTGCGAATTTAGCAATTTTAGGTTAATTCTGGAATGGTTTTTTGCTCCGTATGATCTTTAGAAGAACTTAAACTTCAATAATTTTGTGTATTTTCACACTGTTACTCTTGAAAATAGTGATTGAGATTTAGTAATATTGCATCACTACTATTTAAGCAAAAGTGCTTTTAAGGTGAGTAATTAATAACAGATGCAAAAAAAATACTGTCAGCTGGGTGTCTTGGAACCTTAAAAAAAAAAGTGAATGATGTTTTGTTTGGAATGACTTGTTACCATGTGCTTGGGGATTAAGAATAAATTAAACGTTACTGTCGGACAAGACATGTTGTTCCCAAGAAAGCAAGGTTGTACATATATTCAAAGTTACAATGATTGTGGCTGAGTTTGATTAATAAATTCACTTTAATGAACAATTGCAGGGTGGTGGGTGGTGCAATGACGTCAAATCTTGCTTGGACAGAGCTTCAACCCGCCGTGGATCCACTCGTTTCATGAACAAGGTTGAAGTCTTCTCTGGAATTTTAAGCAACAATGCATCATCAAACCCAGGTAGGTAGTACCTCTCTTCTCATTAATGTCGAAAACTACATAACTATGTCCTGTCCTCTCCTGCCCTTAACGAATTGCATTAAATTCGCAATTATCATCACATTCAGTAAATTTTAATCAATCCAGATAGGAAAATTTTAATTTCTTTCTGGTTGAAACATAATTTATCTCTGCCGTTACATGTGGTCCTCTTGTCACGTGATACATGCAACATTAATAGTTAAAAAATTTAAATGGGATACAGATATACAGACAGCTGCCCAGTGCTGAATTTCTTTGTAGCAATCATCCATTTCCAGCTCTCGTACAGTTTCCTTCTCTGATTTTGTATTCCAAAGGGCCATGTTTCTTATGTACGTACGTTGTTTTATATTAATAGAACGACTTGCAGACAAGAAAACAATAGTAATGTTCTGGTAATCTGGTTGACTAGGGTCGATCTACTGGGCAAAAAATAGTAAATAAAGAAATCTTGAGTGGCCCTTTTGTAAACTCGTGTATATAATGCCAAATCTGCGGACAATGGCATTAAATGTTACTCGAAAGGAACAAATAAGAAAAGAGAGAAATAATATATTGTGGGTTATAAGTGGGGCATCGACAAGTACACTAAGAACACGGGTTAGCCAATATGCTAATTGTGGAGTCATCTGAAGTAAATTCGCATGAATTTGTGGTCATGCCTTCATTATGGTATCAATTTACTGTATTTATGCAACTTTGACAATGTTTTGCTAATAATTGTTTTATTCGCCCTCTTTCGGATATACCTACATTAATTTGGTCTTAGTCTTCTTATTTATTTTGTGATAGGTACTCTAAATTTATTTGTACTTAGGCATATAACACTTCAAGATTATGTTTTTTGTCGCACCTTTTAACTGCGTACTCTATTTATTTTGCGATTTTTAATTATTGTTTAAATATCAATAACTATGATAATGCTACTGTATATATAACGACAGACCAAAATTGTTGTTATTTTCATGTTTCTCCAACATGTAATTTGCAGATTAAAGAGAGGCACACTATTATAATCTTTATATGCTTGTTAATTAACTGCAGGAAGTAACTGGTTATTTATTGCGAGTTATATTTTCTATGTCGTTTGAATATTTTAGAAACATTGCTGAAATATTTATGTGGTTTAACTGAAATGTACAGATTTTTACAATTGGAACCGTGTTAAGCTAAGATACTGTGATGGTGCCTCATTTGCTGGCGACGCTATATTTCAAGATGGAGTAAGTCCATCACATGTTTTTTCCTCTTGTATGCATTGATTGAGTTAATTACATCTTTTCTCTAAGTTTATACAGCATGCTCGAATAGAGGGCTTTAAATTGTTCATACTGGAGCTTAAATTTATAACTTGAAGCATCTTTTGTTTAATTTTGTCTTGCTCCATGTTTATATGGCTGAATTGTTAGTCTGAGCTTCTTTGGTAGATCCTTGAACGAGTTTTTGTCTGTAAGACTATAACTGAATTAAGTTTTGCTCACTTCGGACTCAAATAATTTCTATTTTGAAATGAAATACAGACTTCAGTACTGTACTTCCGCGGGCAGAGAATTTGGAATGCAATTATTCGTGATCTTCTTCCAAAAGGCTTGGGCCAAGCAAACAAGGTAATGATATTGTTGTTTGGCTAGCTATACCCAATAATGACTTGATCATGGACACAAGATTTTTATTATATGATTTTGTTCTGAACTTGAAAGTTGCAAATGAGTTTTACCTTAGAGAAATAAAAGCTATCTTGAGAAGGTTTTCGGTCGTGATCCCACTTCTTCCGCACCCTCTTAAGCTAATTATTTATCAGGCTTTACTTTCTGGATGTTCTGCTGGGGGTCTAGCTACCTTTCTTCATTGTGACAATTTCACCAGCTATTTGCCAAAAAGTGCTAGTGTAAAATGTTTGAGTGATGCTGGATTTTTCCTTGATGCGTAAGTTCTTCTCCCATTGAAAACAGAATTGTTTGTAAATTGAACTTAGGAGTAATTTCATCACACTTGTTGACTGTAATTTGGCTTCTCTTGCAGAAGAGACATAAGTATGAACCACAGCATGAGATATTTCTTCAAAAACCTTGTTACGCTTCAGGTATGCCTACACCTCATATTCGAGATGAAAAGAGCGCATTGTGTTCTCTTATGCGTTGATTTTTGAACAATTTTCTTGTCAGGGTGTGGAGAAGAACCTGAACACAAACTGCACGAATTCTCCATATCCTGAACAGGTATGATATTCCTTTTCATAGTCCACAAATAACATAAATGAACTATCTACGCATTATAACTCGGTCTCTTGTTTCTCCATGCAGTGCTTCTTCCCACAGTATGCATTACCATATATTACAACACCATTTTTCATCTTGAACTCAGCCTACGATGTGTTTCAAGTAAGAATAATTTCCTGATTCATATTCGCTCAACACGTGAGGCTTCAACAATTATGCAAGCCCTCTGTCCCTCGTATGCAACAGTAACTAAATTATCATCTCTGCATTCACGCAGTTCCATCACATATTGGTGCCCCCTGCTGCTGATCCTCACGGGCATTGGTACCACTGCAAGCTTAATCCTGCAGCTTGTAATACAGTCCAGATAAACACTTTGCAAGGTTTCTGTTCTCTTCCTGACAATTAGACTTCTTTGATTTAATTACTTGGTCACACTAATGTTTATTTAGCAAAAAGAACTCTCTTCTTATCACGTTCTCTCAGGATTGCGGAAATACATGCTGGAAACCTTACGGCCTTTCTTTATGAACTCAACAAGAGGAGGGATGTTTATAAATTCTTGCTTTGTTCATTGCCAAAGTGAATCCCAAGACACTTGGCTTTCGCCCGACTCTCCGAAGGTGCACAATAAGGTTTGTCAACCTACCCTATCCTTGTTGAAGTATGCTTAAAATTTATTAGACATTGTATGATCTTAATGACTATTTATTTGACCATTTTGCCAGAGCATCTCACAAGCTGTAGGTGATTGGTACTTTGGGAGAAGCAGAACCAAGGAGATTGACTGTGCATATCCTTGTGACAATACATGCCATAACCAAATACTCTACTAACAAGTAGATTCAATACAATTCTTTTAGCAGAGGTTTTCACATCTTCAAGGAAAGCAGCTGGAAACTTCTAGGAAAAACAAAAGGTGCCCAAGAAAATAAAATTCATAATCAATATTTAGTCCATTCTTATTTCTTAGCATATATTTAATTCTAAAGAACAAATTTTTTACATACTACATGAAATTCGGGAGAGCATATATGTTCAAGAACCTTGATCCTTTGGCTTCTATCCGTTGTAGTTAATATATGTACCATT
This sequence comes from Lippia alba, assembly GCA_037834125.1. NCBI lineage: Eukaryota > Viridiplantae > Streptophyta > Magnoliopsida > Lamiales > Verbenaceae > Lippia > Lippia alba. The sequence goes on along the minus strand of JBBMKE010000009.1, from coordinate 17,121,626 downwards.
CGAGATACTTATAATGTGGCCAAGTGTTTGGATGCGTAGCTATTTGCATAGACCTCAACTTCTGTGCTGAGATTGATACTTGTATATTTGAATTAATTGCTATGTTCACTGGATTTGGTTTATGCTCTAATTTATCCACATTTTTAAAAATGCTATTTTGCCATATTGTGTCGTATTAAACACTTATGTCGGACACATATCCATGCATCATGGGATTTACCCTAATTTCATGGAGGTAAATCATGCTTAGTTGTGAGTTAAAGTAGTGATTACATAAACGAATTTAGAGGGAATTTTTTTGACTTGCTAAGGTGTGGGAAAATAAATAATTGTGTAAAATATAACTGATCTTATAAGGTACTTTCGGAAAGGGACGAACAATTTCTGAATTTATTATTAGGAAAGCAATAAACTATTGCTTTGAATTTGATCATGTAATATGTAAACGTTTTCACCAACATTTTGTTTTCTCAGGATTTTTGCCTATATACACAATTCGTTTTGTAGTCTTTATTGTATGGTATTAATTTAAACTCCCCCCTCCTACACCCCAAGTGGTCAAAGGAATTTAAACTCGATACTTTGCCTTCGAAAAATAATCTCAAACCACTTGGCCAACCCTGTTGGCTTGTTCTTTTCCCAATCAAGATGTGCCTTTTATGATTTTCTAGAAGGCTTATAGCAATATAATATTTTGTTGCAACTTGCAAGCTACTTAGACCAAATATAATTAAAATGATTCTTGAGAGGGCTTTAAGCCCAAATATATTAAAGTAGCCTGTGTTTCTAAAGCCCAAATCTATTGGAACTCCAATTGAGGCCCAATATATATATGCATTTTAAACTCAATAATTAGCTTTTTGATGGGGTCCCACTTTCCATACACGTGGCTAGCTCGAATAGCACGACTGCGACTAACACTTTGGGAGTTTGAAGCAACTTTTGCACAACACACTAAATATAAGATAAATGATCTCTTAAAAAATAAGAATAAGAATGTATTAAATATATAATGAGGATAACAGAAGAGTGAAGGGTCGAACATGTTTGAGAGGAAGGAGAAGGAGGATGAACGAAGTTCCGTACCCTAATAACACTCTACATTTATATAAGCAATACACGCCGGGAGGGTTTGAAGTTGGCTTGGGATCGCCGGTTCCTTATGTTGAAATTGAGTGTGATTCTGAGAGTGTTGTCAATCTGTTCAAAAAGGGGGAATCCCCAGATCATCCACTCTATCATGTTATTGAAGATTGCAGGGGCTTGATTGGGAAACCTTGCGTGTGCCGACTCAACCACATTAAATGGTCAAAGAATGGGGCTGCTGATACGTTGGCAAGAATGGGCCAAGAGATGGAGTGGTTTAGGGTGATGGAAAGTCAGCCGGAAGAACTCATGGTGTAGCGCCCCCAAATACGCTACAATCCCGCACCGTCGTACTTCCCAGGTGGATCTGAAACCTAGCGCCTGAAAAATATGCCGGCGAACGGACGATACTATATGATATCAGAGTAAGAAAATGCAGCGGAACTTAAAACTTTGAAATCGCAGCTTAAGTTTGGACATGAAATAAAAGAATGTAAATATTTTACAACTTATGAACATTTGGAAGTAATAGAACATGCATTATTGCTAATTATGATCTCATAGCCGGCTACTAAAACAATATAGTAATTATAAGAGGTAAAGGTTAATTTGACTTGGTCTAGAAAACCTGATCTAATATGCACAGGATAAATATTTTTTTATGCTTCAAGATACCTTCTAAGGAGTGATGGTAACACCTGAAATCATGAATTTAATAAGAGCGATGGGTTAATCAAAGTGACTAAGTGAGGGGGATTAATTAGAATTATATGTTTATATATATCTATAAGACTTTTAGGATTTTGATCAAGAACTTTTATTTAAAAGGATTTCATTAAGAAAATGAAAGAGAGTGAAGTAATAATTTTGAGAACAATATTAAATAAGTATTCATGATAGAGTTAGTCAAGAAGCCCTTGATTAACTCCCGATAATAGGAAAATAGTACATCAATAACAATATTGGGTTCATATTTATTTTAAGATGACGGGATAGGGGGATTAGAGGCTATACTTTTAGCAAAACATGAACCCATTTTCAAGACAGTATAGTGCCCGCAAGTTAGGCGTTCTCCAACCTTTACTTCTTAAAATCAATAATATTCGTAACGACTCTGATCAAGATGTCGTTACCAATAAAATAAACAATATAATCCCTTCTTCCTCCGATGTCACCTCAGGTAGGGGTGGGCGCGGGTCGGGTTTTTCGGGTTTCGGGTATTTCGGGTCGGGTACCCGAAATTTCGGGTAGCATTTTTTGCTACCCGAATTCGTTTCAAGATTATCGGGTACCCGACAATCGGGTATTCGAAATTATCGGGTAACTCATCGGATCGGGTTCGGTTACCCGACAATTTAGCTTTTAAAAAAAAATTCTTTTTTCCACTTTTTTAGCACATTTGCGCCTAGGGTTGCAGTGTTATTCCCAAATAAAAACGGCAACATCCCCTTTCTCTCTTTCCCCATTATCAAAATAACCTTCTCAATTCTCTCTTTGCCCTTCATAACTTCATTCATCTTCTCCTCACCATCAAGAAAACCCAGTTGCCACCTTCTCCTCACCATCAAGAAAACCCAACTGAACATAGCTTAAAAAATTCATAATAGAACCTGCAAGTCTTTTATTTTCTTGGGATTAAGGCTGCGATTCAAGCTTGGATATGGAGGCAGCCGACGATTCAAGCTTGGATCTGGAGGCAGCCGACGATTCAGGCTTGGATCTAGAGGCAACCGGTGATATATCGACGGCCAACGAGGAAGAGAGATGTCAAATGCTGAGAGAACGGAGAGATTCCAATGAGGCAAGGATCGATGCAAATGAGTTTTCTATGAGAGAAACTCTTAATCCCAAATCATATTACATAATATATATATAAAATTTTAAAAAAAATCGGGTTAATCGGGTATCCGATCGGATAATTCGGATTGTGAATCACTACCCGAATCTGATCCGATATATTTGATCGGGTATCGGGTACCCGATTCGATAGACAATTTTCTTAAAAGAATCCCAACCAATTGAGTTTTATCCGATCGGGTCGGATCGGGTATCTGATGTGGGGAATAGTGCCCTAGAAAGCTTGTATGCTTTGGGACTTTCCCTATATCACAGGCAATCTTTGAATAATATACGAATGATTGTAATC
>JBBMKE010000009.1:17023697-17038364 GCA_037834125.1 Lippia alba | reverse complement strand
GTATCCAGTAAACCTACCGGTTCACCCTCCCGTCCGGTTTTGAAAACACTGGCCAAACATAAATGAGTGGGGCAAAATTGGATTTTCGGAGCTTAGTATCCGTGTATATTTCATACCAAACATGATATTAAAGGGCATTGCCTACCACTATATTTGATCAAAAACTATACCGAACATGATATTATGCTCATGTTTGTATCACTTATTGGACCTAATAGGCCCGATAAGTACTAAGTAAAATTAGATGAAATTTCATAGGGCTGTCAACGGGTCGGATTCGGAGCGGATTCACGATTTTCGAATTCGAGTCCGGATCCTATAGGATCCGGAGTCATCCCAACCGAATTCGAATAAAATTGGATCGGATAATCCGATAAGAATATTCGACCCGAGCGAGAGAACAAAAAGAGGAAGAAGAAAATGCAATTCCCTTTTCTCTCCTTCCCACGCCTGATCCGTGAAAAAATTGACAAAACTTTTAAAGCAGAAGTTGTTGAGGAAGATCTAAGCACTCAGAACTTAGATTTACAACAATGGTTGCTTGATTAATGGTGACGGTGGCAGCGGTTGTGTTTGGCTACGACAACAGTGGGAAGCTTGGGACTGGTGGCCAACGGAGATGGGAAAAGAAAATGGGGAGGGGAGAACAACAAAGAGTGATAAGTATGAGTCGTGGTAGAAGCCTTTTGTGTGCGATGGTGATGGTGGCGGTGGCGGTGGCGGTGGCGGTGAAAATTGGAGAGATGAAGAATGGTGTGGGCGATGTTGTTGCGGACTTGTGTCTTTGCAATTGCAGTCAAAGTGTTAGGTTTTGAAGTGAAATTAGGATATTGGGTTCACGCATTGTAGAGATTTATGAGATATTGCAGCTGTTTTCTATTCTTTTCCTTTTTTATTAAAAAGTTAGAAATTAGTTTTTCATTTATAAATTATATTATATCATAATATGGATAGTGATATACATAGTAGAATTAGAATATGCATGTATACGCAATATATATTTATATTTTTATATAAAAATATGCATAATTTTTATATATTATTTTAATAAAATATTATTTAAAAAATCGAATTTGGATCCTTAACGGATCGGATTCGTTAATTTTATATTCGCTCCATTTATTTCGAATAACGAATATTTATAATTGGATATGATCCATCGAACTTTTTTATTGGTCGAACATGACAAAAATCAGATCGGACTCGAATCGGATTCGGATTAAAATCCGATCCATTGACAGCCCTAAAATTTCATACCAAATGGTTTCTGATCATATTATATATATATATATATATATAGATATATATTAATTTTTTTTTAATTTTGGTTACTAGACTTATTGTATCTAAATGTGACATCATTTTTTTTTAAATTTTGAATTATGAATGCCTTTTAAGTTTAAAGAGATTTTTCCTATGATGTATGGATATGAGTATTGATTATGTCCGAAATCTGATTGTAGTATCTCGAGTTGGATTTGGTCAATCACTTAGAATTTATATGGAGAGGAGACCCTCGACATGGAAGTTAAGGTGAGAGAAACGAACAAACGTAAGTTGAAGGCCAACCTAGGACAAGATGAGAATAGACCTAGATTCGGCACTTCAACACTCAAGTTAATGTCTTAACTATGCAAAGATATTCGAGTTGAAAAGTATAATAAATGTGTTTACCTAACGACATTAATGATTTAATATTTATTCCCGGGTGGCTGGGCACGGTGCTCGAATCACATTTAATGCATCCTAGATACTATTTGGCATATTTAATGTTAATGGCCCCACAACAGTAGTATGTGTCAGGGGTAAAGACGTTTGAATCTAATGATCCAACGGTAGTTGACCTCAACCCCCCTTACAGGGTCAAATGTCGATGGTTGTAACTTAGTCCGAAGAGATTCCTGGTCTGCTCATTATTGCTTTGCTGTTCTGACATGTGGATTGAGAGATTTTAATCCTCGACCTATGAGATCACACCACGTAGCGAAACATGATTGAGTTACGTCAGATACGATATGGATAAAATTATATAATTTAATAAAAAATTACGATAAGAATACGATTCAAGAAGCTACAAATATCCTTCCACGAAAGGATTATTTTGAGTTTTGACTTTTGAGCATAGTAATTGCATGCTCATGCGGATTTGCTGAATTTAGCACACCTCCAACGTTGCGAACCAAACGAACGCTTAAACACCACATTATAAGCAAATTATCTTTCTCCATCCAAACCATGCGCCAGCAATTTCACAAAAATGGTGAGGATCCTTCATCTGACCACCGCAGTCTTCGCAGTCGGAGCGGCGGCAGTTCTGTTTCCGCGATCCATAGCCGCTTCCGCCGCCGACTGCACCACTGTGATGGCGCTGATCTCCGCCTGCTCCAGCTTCGTCAGGTACGGGTCTCCCAATCCAATGCCTGATTCCCCCTGCTGCGTCGCCATGTGGAGCCTAAGAACCCTGGCCAATTCCGACTACAACCGCCGCCCTGTGTGCCAGTGCTTGATGGATCTCATAACCGCCTACAGCTCCAACGCCACCGCCATCGCCACCTTGCCTGGCTTCTGCGGTGTTTCTCTCGGATTCACAATTGATCCCAACACCGACTGCGAATAGTAATCACTCCACATCCTCTCTCCTTTTCTTCCTCTCTTTCCAGATTCTGTTACTGATTAATCTAATTTGTTGCAGTGTTGATCAATTCACATAGCTGGCGGGAAGATGAAACAGAGTCCGCAGAATGGTGCTTGAAGAACTCTCTCAAAACATACTTCAATAATGTCCATCATCATTGTTATTGGATTTTCTTCACTTGTTTTGGTCTGAAGTGATAGTTAGTGACAGCAGAATACTTGGGACTGAATTTAATGGTATTTAGATAGGCAAATTCAACTTAGCCATACCCTTTCCTGTATCATAACAGCAAAATACTTGCACACCAAGTTTGATTTGAATCATGTAAGATTTCGTAAAGCTGGGAATCAGGGGAGCTTGTTCTTGGCATATTCAAGATTAAATTTGAAAATTGTGGGAAAAGAACAGATCAGCTAATGACAACATGATAACATGAAAATGCATCTAAAACCGAACATAAAATTACCAGTTTAAAGTGGTTAAACCTTGCATCAGAATGCAGTAACAGATTCTTGGTACACCAATATGTACAGATTGATTATCACGCTTCAAACGTATGAGACCTGGACAAGAAATTTTACGAAAAAAGCTACTCAATGTATCATCAAACATATTTGCACGTACACACATACAGATCCACCACAACACAGTAGACAATAAAAAAAGAAAAAGGAAAAAAAAACCCCAATAATTGTGACACAAGAATCTCACAGTTCTTATTTTCTGATAAGCCTGATCTATTTCAACCATCACAATTCAGACCCTGCGGCCATACATCGAACCAAAACCAGAAGCTGCATCACGAGCAGGAGTCCCCTGTCTCTTCGCATGACCTGAATATAAATAAGTGCTGCTTCTGTGATTCGACGGCAAAGCATAGCCCTTTTCAGAAACAGCATCTGAATCCCAAAGGTTCCTACCGAGCTTGCTGCTCACACCGAGCTCCTCAAATTGCATTCTCTGCTTCGGGGCGCTATGAGACCTATGCTTAGCCCTTGATGATTCTGTATTCGCCATGTAACTTGGATGACTCATATAATCACCATACATGCTTTTAGAACATTCACTCCTAGCTGGAGTGAATGGTCCTCTTTGATTGGCTGTCGGTCTAGATGAAGCCGAACGCACTCTTGGGCTATAATCACCTTCGGGAGGGTATTTAGGTGATACCAGACAGGGGACGTCCTCGGATGATATACTAGGGTTCGGTTTTATAAGCTTTGAGGACAGTCCAGAATATTCCTGCTCTTTCCATGCTGAAAAATATTGGGAGGTGGGGGTATTGGTGTCTTTTCGTGTGGTGTAGCTCTGTCGGGGCTTCCACGTGTCTATTTCAAGAATCTTGTCATCGTCAACTGCATGCCCGTTATCGTTGTTCCGATTGTATTGTTCCATCCAATGGTTTAACCACCTTGTGGCCAGATGTGTGCTTTCATCGTTCACGGTGTTATTGCCAAAACGGGATCTTGAATGATTTTGCTGCATTTTGAGGAAGGTATAGCAAAATTAGTTGTGTTAATATTTATTGTATCCATGAAGGAAAGTTTGAGGAAGCTACCGCAAGAAGAGGTCCAACATGTTTGGCATTATTTGCTATATCTTCATAGTTTCTAAAATTTTGCACGTAGTTGATTTTGGGATTAGAGTACTCTGACGTGTAAGAGCGGTGTTTAGAGGCTCTAGCCTGTATTCGAGCCATGGCTTGCATGCGCCGAAGCATGTCTGCACTTTGCTTCCTGACAATGTGGCCTCGGACAAGGGCTTGAAGCTTAACCAGTCCCTTAAGGGCCCTCAGTGCTCTCCTTGCCTGCACAACGCGTTGGATATTATATCTTATTTTCATTGTCAAATGACAAATATGTTTTCTCGGCACACAATTGAAAATAAGACAGCTTCCTGCAGGAAGCTGAAATTTAAATTATTTGGGACTATCCTGTATTTCTTTTATCAAAATCTCATAAATGGCAGCTTTTAAAATCAGGATAATTACACCGGCTTATCCTGATATTTGGTTTTAGTAACACATACTATTATAGCCAGGAATTTAAAATCATATATCAATACGTATCAAGGTCAAAATAGGGTATTTATAAAAAATTAGGCATGATACAGGCAATGCAAATTCTTGAACAGGGGAACTTTACCTAATTTCTTAAACCTCGGGGAAGTTCGTGTAGTCAGGCCAGATCTCAAGGTTATGCAAGTGTCATTATCCCAAAATTGAATTAAAGTTTCCTAATGATGAAAGTCTAATTCGTAATGTGAATAACTAGCACTAACTGTTTTTATAATGACAATTGCTCACAGAAAGTGGTAGGCCATTCATCCAATACAGTCCAGTCAGTCTGTCCTTTTGGTAAAACTTGGCTGTTAACCTCACAGAATCAACCCAAAATTCCACTAACAAAAGAGAAAGGGAAGACAAAGATATTCGTGCGCACAAAATACGCCGTTGATTGCTGGAGTTTAATCCATTTCTGTATAAGTACTTATGTGTCATGTGTCTACCTCTTTAACACAGTTATGGAGCACTGGCAAAGGAGAAAACAAGCATCCTATATAGACTTTATAAGAGAAAAATGAGACCAACTTCACATGCGACACACGCACGTCGTTTTTACCCTAAAGACTATCCTTCCGTAAGTTCACACCATCGTCAAAGAACAAAAATTACACTATCAATATAACCGAAACAGTGTTCGGATGAAATCCCCAACTTCACTATATTTAACGATGAACCAACAAAGGCCTACTTTAACATCAAACAATTGTAAAAAGGTGATTTTACCAACTTTAACACCAAAACGAGCATGTGAGAGTTCCTTTACAGTATACAGAATCACATATAAAATTACTGTTTCAAAAGGCTCTAAAGCATCACAAAAGAAAAGGTGAATAAACAAAACAAAGGAGATCCCCTTTACAGCCCAGAAAACAGTTCCACTGTGTTATGGGACAAGAGAATCAATTCTCAGCGATTATGAAGTGTCAATGCCACTAGGTTGGTGGAGTTCAAGTCCCACTTCCAGTCTCCATGACATTTGAACATCAACTATTACTTTTCTTATCAGTATCACATATGAATAATTGCAGACCGTCTGGTAATAACGACATATATTGTCTGCATTTCTGATCAAAACTCGAGAGTTGTGACACATGAATTACTTTTCCAAACACACAGCCCCACGCACTCAATTTTATACATGCATAGATAAAGACTTCTCCACATAATTCCAAGAAACAAAAGATGGGATCTCATCCTCCGGGATAAATGTCCTAATCTCAGCTCTCTGAGTTGTAAGTTTTTAACTAGCCAAACTCCAAATCTCCATTAATGTTCTTGTAATTCCCACTAATTAAGATGAATTAGACTAACATGAAGACAAAGATAAATTGAAAATTGACAAAAACTGAGGTTAAATTACTGACCAAATAAGCTCGAAACGCGGACTGAATTTTCACCGCAGCCAACACCATCCTCCGATCACCATACGGCGCACCCCTCACACTCCCGCCGCCGCTGGTCAATCTGACCACCTCAGCGGCGGCCTGGGCCGCCGCGAGCGCCGCCTCCGCGACGGCGGCCGTGGCGGCGGCCACCGCTATCGCATGCTTATTAGCATCCAGGCCTTCAGCAAAGGGGCTGGCAAGAGGGTCTTCGACATGATTCTTGAGCCCATTATCGCCGGAATTAGAGAGAGACCAATTGTTGTTGTTGTTCTTCTTTCTTGAGGTGGAGAAAAGTGAACGGAACCACCTAGCGGCCTTACCCATCCTGTCTCATTATAGGAAGTGGAGTTAAAGGGGAGATTTGTAGCTGAGAATGGTTTGGCATTTTGTTTGGGAGAGCATTTGAGATACAGAGTGTGTGTGTGTGTGTGGGGTGAGGTTTGATTTACGAAGACGAGCCGAGGGAGAGAAGAGCGAGTTCCGATGACGCGCGGTGGTTGGCGGATGGGACCGGGGGAAATTTAAAGCACTACGACAATTTACAGGTAAGACTTTGGTCCAATTTTCTTCTTAAAAAATCTTTTTAGGTCTTTATTTTTATATTTATTTATTGTTTAATAAGGGGAGACAAAATATTTTTTTTGGTAGCAATAGCCAATAAGGGGGGAAAATGAATGTTTTATATTAATTATGCTATTTTAAAGAGAAAAACTTGTTGATATAATTATAAATGATGTAATTTGGCCGTTCGATATTGTGTTAATTTTGTTAAAAATTTCATGTTCTAATTCTCAATTATATAATTATTATTGACATGTGGAATTTTAGATCTTAATAGTTTAATTATGTTCGACTCATATAAATAAACTATAGGACAAAAAGAATCAATATACTTATCATATAATTAATTAAATTCAACACTAATGGAGTTTGAATTAAAATTTTACAAATATGATTGTTTGAATCATTAAATGTACGTTATCTTGTTACAAAAATATTGAATCTCCAACTTTAAGGACTCCCCACATCCCGACTCGACAAGACAGTTGGAAGAATGTAAATTAAATACTCAACTATCCATCAAAAAGAGGTGTGAATCCCACAATTTTCAAAAAACATACTCTTAAAACCAATATTGATCTAAAAAATAATGCTCCCACCCAACTATTCATGAGATTTTAACTTGGTTTAAATGTATCTTCATTAGCCGTGGGAGTGAAGAAAGACTCGTAATGCTATGGTCATCTTCCTTTTTCCACTTTCTAACGGTATTGATGAAGACGTGCGTGGACCATTTACATTAACTTAAAACAATTTATTGCAATTTATTGAAGAACGAAAAATGCAGCAGGCTAATTAGTACCAAATATGACTCGCATTGAATAATCTGTGGTCTATTTCAGGAGACTGCCCAAACTACACTTTATGCATTCCACCCCCATTAAGCCATACATGTGCATCCGATCGTGATTAATAAATATGTAGCTAGGCTAATTAATATTTTTTGAAAAAAAAACATGAAAATGTGTGCCTTTCTACAGAATATTGTTTGTTGGTATAGTATTTGAGTTCGTGAGTTGCGAAAAAATAAACTATGGGACTCGTGATTATAGTAGTTGTCAACTCCGTACTCGTTACTCTCTCCATTTGTAGCACGACTAGTTAGTGACTTCATTTTAACCATGCAATTAAACATTATGACCTATCTAAACAATTATTAAAGTTGAAAATTAGAGAAACTTGTCCCCAACTAGCTATAATTTTAATATGGATAGATATGAGAAATTCTTACATGCACCGGATGTGGATTCCTTGCATGCACCAATCAATTTTTATTCTAAAAAAATATTTAAACAATGTAAGAATTTTTCGGATACATATCTTGCATTGATAAAGTGCATGATTTTTAAAGACGGATTTATTTTTGACCCATTTAGGTTGGGGGGAAAGAGGAGGGTAGGACAGCCAAACGAGATCCGAGTTCGATTCAACCCGATCCGAACGGATTGTCAAACCGACAACTTAGCTAACATGATACTATTAGGCGAATAAAAGAATTATGTATTTATTTTATGGACCATGTGTTTTTTATACTGATTAAATGAACAAATTATCATATGGGAACATACATAAACCAACTGAAATCAAATCATGTCTCGACTTACCAAACAGATGCGACCATACTTAGCTTGATAATTGAGTAGAGTAGCAACAACTTTCTCTTCAAGTATTCTATTATGCACAAACACCAATCAATCATGATTAATGGACACTTTTATTCGTAATTGGAAGTAGTTGCGTCCTGTCTTAAGCACATAATAATTCGACTTGGAGAACAAAATTTAACACAAAGTTGCGTACTTATTTGTTACGGCTGGAATAATTAGGTCAATCTTTTTCTTATTGCCACTAGGTTAATCTTTTTCTTACTGCAAAGTCCAACGATCCTCACTCCTGATTTAGGATGGGGCAACTCAAGAGCCACATCATTTCTTATTTTATAAACATACTAATTATGACAAAGAAAAAAACAATTTATTTATATATGTAATAAGCACTATAGCAGATTGATAGAGACAAAACGTTGTAGTCTACCTACTTTCATAACCTTGGTTTTCACTTTTACCAGAAGAAGAAATACAATTGCAAAATCAACTATTCTGTATCACCATGAAACTTCTAGATTGGTGCTCACATGATTCATTCCTCATTTACAATAGGTACAACACAACAACCCAATCAATCCAATGGGGCCTGTAATTGAAGTGTAAACAGTTGAGTTTTCAAACAAATCTGATTCTCTGATATGTTATATATGGACTGGGGTTGCTGTAACAAGAACATGGGGCAAAATATAAATATGCAGTGCTTTGTCACTTGTCAGCTGGGAGAACCATCATGCATATCCATAGAGCTGCAAAGTGGATGATGCAAGGACAATTATAAACTCCAGTCTCGGGCCGTGTCTAGTCCGTTTGCTCAAATACAATGGTCAACTTAAGTGTTCATAATTCTGCAAAGTGGCAAACGGAACAATTAGCCTTAAGAATTGGTTTTGATCGCAGAAGTATGAAAGATCGGAGTCCTATCCCCTACCTAAGATCTACGAAAAACACACTTCATCATGCAAAATTCTGCGTCTCAATCATATCACGTTATATGGGAAAGATACAAAATATGGAAGAAAAAGGAAACAAAAGAAAAAAAGATAAATTGGCAGGGAATATGACAGAATGAGAGAAAGTATAACCTCGAGTTATGCACAGCATGCATGACTGCAAAACCAACTTCCTGAACAGTGAATTTCCACTCTGCTGACTGTCATTTGCAGTAAACCAATTTCACATGCATTCTTAGGGAAAAACTGAGCCAAACTAAACAACAGTGTTACAATTCCGTACAATACATGCAACATGACTACAAAACCTGGGTGTGCCAAGGCAATATCTCTCAGTTCATATTCTAAACACCAGCAGCTCGATATCTGTGATTATAATGCATGAATGAAGACGAATGCTGGTTCTGGCTTTCATCCATTACCTACAGGTTCATAATGAGGGAGCAACTTTACTTTGCCAACAAGCTTTTTTTTTGTTCCTTTTTTTTCTGTCAGAAACTAAAATACCACATCGGATTTATTAGTCCTTCCAACTATACATTACCGGCTTCAACTGAGTACCATTTGACATAGGATCCTGGAATTGGTTGCGTATCAAGGACTCCTGCTTTAAGTACAGGGAACGTTAGTCAACGAAAGGCATTTTTATAGACTATGCAACACATCACGAAAATAGTTGTAAAAGAACATACCTGTATGAATTGAGCGTGGCTGGGAGAAGGATGTTGGTTAGGGTAGAAGGTTGGAGGCTCATATATGTTAGGATTAGGTTGCTGGGTAATGGCTAAATTAGATGCTTGATACATGCTTTGAACCATGTGACTAGCTTCAATGGTGTATAATCCCTTCAATAGAATACAACACATGGTCAATTTTTTAGTAATGAGTAAAGCGAAGCACATATTGGAAGCAGTCACCAAGGAAATTGGAAAGTTTAGCCAATCTAACCTGTGCTAGTGGACTCAATGAAGGTGTTGGACTTGGAGATGAAATATATGTAGAAGGGGCACATGCAACAGATAGAACTGTCCGAGGTGGAGATGGACGAGGGATTTGTTCATCACAGTGATTCTGTTGATCTTTACCATGTAACATACTCTCTGTTTCAGAAGTTCTTTTCAAGACATCAACATGAGGACCCTCGAAATCATTTCTATCAAGATTAACGTGACCTGGTTCATTATCAGAAGCACAAGTGCCTTTAGCTTCCTCAAATGATTTAAAATTCAAGATTCTTTCAATCCCTTGCATAGCTTCATCAAGTTTTCTTGCAGCAAATTCAAATGCTGGGTCAGATTCGGCAGCTCTAGCAGATATTTTGATTATGTTGCGACACAGATCTTTGTAACGAGTGGCAATTACCTTTCTGTTGTCGTCCTCTCTATAACCATGACCTTCACCAATAGGTAAAATCCGTGCATCTTTTGTCCACCTCTTCAAGATGTAACAGGATGGAACAACCTTTATATTGTGATGATCAAGGACTTTTAGGGCATGGCTACACAAAATCCCGACATGCTCAAACTTCAGGCAGTTGCAGGAAAGGGTGCCATCAAGAGAATTATAGATGACGAGAAAATCTCTAGACTTTCCATATGTTTTAGCTTTGTAATCAAATTTTGAATCTCGCTCACCGCACTTGTTAATTACAACATTTAAATACTTCTCATATTCTCTCTGAAATAATTCAAATGCCTTGGGTGTATAAATCTCACTGGGACGCTTTAACAAAACTGCATTAGCCATTAAAACTGGAGTATGTCTTCCCATTTCAAGAGTTGATTCTAGGTCTTTGTACCTTTGTTCATTGACCACATTCTCGAAATGCTTGAAAAACTGAAGCACATCAATGTCAGGACCTAAATAGCTTCTGAGTTTATCAGACAAAAGCTCAACTAGATGTGTGCCATTTCTTTCAATAAAGAAAGTATTTCTACCATATGATACAGCCCATTTTTCTTTTTCCCTAAACATCCATCTCAACCATGCATTATGATGCAGGCCATGTCTATCCAACATAGAATTCCATGCCTCAATAAAATCTTCTTCCTGCTCATGACCAAAAATGCAACTCCTAAAATCGATGGCAAAAGAATCATATTCCTTTACTACATGGTGAAGATGCTTAAGTGCAATTAGATACATCTGCCAGGAGCATATACAGTGGCTAGTTTCTGGTAACACTGCTTGAATAGCTTGGACAACAGTTGCATCCTGATCCGAGAGAATGAACTTAGGTTTCTTACCAGACATTGCTTCAACAAAAGTTCGGACTAGCCATTTGAAGGAACTAACACTGTCATCATATAAAAAGGCAGCCCCAAATATCAGAACCTGTCTATGATTATTCAATCCAATGAACTGAACAAAAGGACGAGATTTGGAATTTCTTGTGCATGATGTATCTAAACAAACAACATCACCAAACTGACCATATTCCATAATCATATGATCATCTGCCCAAAATATATTGCTTACTTTATCATCAATATCAAGTTGTACCGAGTAAAAGAATGAAGGGTTCACAAAATGTTGCTTATGGAAGTAATACATTAGGTGCGCTGCATCTCCTTCCTTCATATCTCTTGTCCGTCCAGAGCTCAAGAGAATTTCATCATCCATTTGCAGGTCATCAATATTCTCTGGAGGACAAAATCTTACACCTAACAACTGAAAAGATAGTTTTGATTGAATCTCCAAGTTCTTCATCGGGTCAGTTTCAGAAACTCCAGTAGATTCCCCTTTCCCAGACAATGGTGATTCGAGTAATCTCTCAGCATTATCCAGGTTTACATCCTCATGATTGTGCTCCTCCTCAAGTTGTGTGACCAGATATTTACCATCAGGTTGACGAGTTACTACCATGTGTGCCAAACAACCTATTCGTGTTTCCCTGCGATGCTTCTTCACATTAACGTCTCTCTTGTCTTTTTTTCGGTGACCTTGTCTAGAGCAGGTAAACTTTCTAGACATCACCCTACCATGGACCTTACTCCTGTTGACCCAATCCTTTCTTACACTAAACCCAACCAACTCAGCATACCTATTGTAAAATCTGTACGCTTGCTCATCTGATTCAAACTCTGTACCAAGTCTGAGTACTTCATGTTTTTTAGAATGCGTAGAACAAAGCCCATTAACATTCGACGATTTCGAGCTATGACGGTCCTGCTCCACATTCAAGTCCAAATTATTTGACACACTGACATCTACATTCTCCTCATGAGTTATAATAACCTCGCTCTCATCTATATCCATGTCCTTCCTTCACAGGACTGCAAAGGTGAGCACAAATAGTCATATTTCCATTGTAACTTTAAAAAAATACAGATATCTAATATTAGGAGGGTGTTGTAGCCAAAAACATGGACAAATAGCAAACTAGAACAGGTTTGAACACCATCAAGCAGGTGGTCCTTGTATCATGGATAACTTCCAACTCAGCATCTTATCAATCAGAAACTAAAACTCTGGTCACACGAGCTACTAACATATACTTTAAATAACTGCCTTATCTCTCAATGGAAGTATAAAACCATTAAACTGAAACACAGAAACGAGGAATTCTTGTCGAAGTAAAATTGAAGTATGAATTCGCTTTTATCCGCCTCTTACAGGATAATTCAGTCTCTTAACTCAAATATGAATTCTCGCCTTTGGACAAAACATTAATAAAGGATGTGTGTACTACAGACGCTTCTAAGTTCTAACCAAAAATATCAAGTCCGATTATAACTCGAGATTGTACCTAATGCACAAGGAAGCTCCTATGGCCGTGGATAAGTGGCTCTGAATTCAAAACTCATCCTCCGGAAGACAGTGGTCTCCGTCGTCAGCGCCACCACCAAAAAGCGACACGCGGTGGTGTCCTACGGAGTGATTGTAATAAGATACGCAACGGAGGTGAGGATCGAGGAGGCTGGAACAACTGGATGCTTGAGGCGGTGGTAGCGGCGGCGGCCCGGAGATTGGATCGCCGTGGAGGTTGCCGACTCGCCGTCGATTTTTTTTGGGGGAGAACGGATAGGGCGCTCAATATTTTGATTCGGATTGTTTTGTTTGGAGTCCATTCGCAGACTTGTACTTTGTTTTCCTCATGTGGATCCAAGTCGGGTAAGGATTTTTACTAAGAAACGCGAGCTCGGGTTTAAATACCCGTATATTGGATCCGCGACCCGCGTATTTTTCCTTTGTTTTTAAATTTTATTTTACTTATGTAATTTACGGAAATAATAGATGTTAGGGGCATGATTCATGTGGCTTCTAATTTAACTATACCTGCCTCAACGTCCTGTAGTACTAGTTAATCAAATAATTAAACGTTGAATGATAAAAAATAATTCAAATTGATTGTTGAAATATTAGATCATAGATACACAATTTCATCTCACTTGATTTAATTCAATTATAGATTGTCGGCAAATCCCAATTAAAGAGGGGTTATTTTGTCAAAATATCACAAGTTAGGGGCTTGTTTGCCAATATTGCACACCTGTGAATGAAAATACCGAAAGCTGCAAACAATTGTGATCCATCATCCATGAACAAAATTCAGAAAAATCGTAAACTATAATACGTAAAAATATGGTAAAGCATCTTTATTCATTATTTCCCAACACTTAATCTGCTCCTCTCCAACAGGGAGAGCAAACTAAACACACCCCAACGAAAAAAAAAAAAAGACTCAAATTCCCTCATTATTAATGGCAATCATCATTGCATGCACGAACGATCCCCCTTCAGTTTGCTGCAAAAGAAGAACACATTGAACGATATGTTAGACAAGGTGATGCTGTAAAAAACAAATAATGCCTCATGATAATAAAATAAAGTAGCTAGGTAGCTCGGCATACGGCAGTTGAGGGCAGGGAGGTTGCACAGCGCGGGAATGCGGGCGGCGATCCTGAGCATGCTGCACATGCAGCCATGGTCGATCACGCGGAGGGCGTTGCAGCAATCCGGGCTGGGGGTGGTTGAAATGCCACCAGGAACTGCAAATGGTGCGCACACATTCAGGCTTGCCACTGAGTTGGCGCAAGTGTCTGATGGCGGAGACTGAGTCATTGCCAACTCAGTCTGACCCACCAGCACAATGATTAGCACCACAAGGGGGGAAACAGAGTTCATTGCTGCTGCCATTTGGTATATTGCTGTGGAGGATATATCTTGCTTCTGAGGTGTTTTGGTTTTGTTTTGTTTCGTTGTGTGATTGAGGATGCCGGTGTTGAGTTCAATTTATAGAGGGGGAATGGGGGGGTAAGTGTGAAACTATGCATGACTGACCTAATGTTGTCACCATATTTGTGCTTAATTCAGGAATCATAACTTATGTATGGCATGGTTTGCATTAGGGAATGAAGAACAAGAATGAGCAAAAGCTGTACTTGAATTGATATAATGTAACAAGAAAACATACAATTAACAAGTGAAGACTAAAAGATGAAATTAAGTGTACTAGTTAGGA
>JBBMKE010000009.1:16941672-16955932 GCA_037834125.1 Lippia alba | reverse complement strand
AGGATTTTCTTTTCCCTCCTAAATTCTTGAAGTCTAAACAGAGTATTAAGCATCATTTCTAGACATTAGTTAATGCCGTATCATCACATACAATCTTGCTTGGGTACAATTTTTTTTTGTTTAAATAAAAACAAAGTGAACCCAAAAATAAGAGATTATAAGTCAGATTTAAGTAAATTAATCATAACACGAGGGGATCGATTCATTCCACCTAACTCAAAGAGTTACGGTCAATTTTAGCTAAGACGTCCGCGCATAAATTATTGTCATCCTTAGAAACGTATTGGAGACGAAATTATCAAAATTTACGAAAAAGATCGAAAAGTATGAGAATAGTCAACGATAAAATTCAAGGGTACCTTTCAACTTCAACTAATGCACTGAAAGCCCAAAATTGTCAACATTGCGAGATAGATCCAATACATGTATTTGTGTCCAAATTTGGTCGGGTTCTACTTCTATCATCTATGACTCTTATCATTGTGGCCCGTTTAACGGGCTGCCAGGATACTGACAAGGGCCCATTACGCAACCAATATAGCTTTTGTTTTTTTTTTTTTTTCTTTCAACACCCCCAAGTGGCCAGAGAGATTTAAATCAGGACCTTGCTGTCGACACGCAACTGATATAACTTGTCTGGTCGCATTCACACCTTATTTTTATTTTATTCTCAAAAGTAATATTTATAAGTTTAATCAAAAAGAATAATACGCCACAATAGCTCTTTCATCGACATTCATTAATATTAAAGACGAATTCAAAGTTTTCAAATGTTTAATTACTTCTGAACATGGGCAATCTTGATAAATATCATTCTAAGTAACCAACATAAAATCAAAAATAAATTGTGGTAAAATCTGAATCAATATATCTTGGGTGATCTTTCCAACCCCCGAAAAGTCAACAAAATAAGCTAAGTCGAATAGGCCATGGATATGCCAATTCATGAATGAATGAGATCGTCTGAACTGTTGGATAATTGGATCACAATATCTTACTTTCTTTCCTTTCCTTCAAAGTTAGGAATCTGGCATATATGCATGTAAAAGGGCCTTGATTTTTGTCCCAGAAAAAGCAGTCTCTGAGGGGATATCCAATGGCATAATCTCAGCATATGCTCATATTTCTCAGTCGCCTTTATTCCATCTAAGGAGACCAAGCAGCTATATGTAACATAAATAGCATATAAATACCACAATAACACAAGTCCTCATTCAAGATTGAAAAAAATGGTGTGTATATGGTACATAAGCTAAGCACTTGTAGGGCTACTTTCTATTGGCATGCAATGCAATGCTCAATACCAGTAAGTAGCATGCCAAAGGAGAGTTGTCCTGTGAGTGATTCAGCTTAATACTGCAAAATTAATCACTTTTTATAATACTGCAAATTAAAAGGTACATTTTAATTTCCATGCTTTCATATGCCTTCATGTTGTTACTTTACTCCACAAGATTTCAATTTCCAGGCGTCAATAAGTTACGTGCAGTGACGGAGCCAGGAGACGAGGTTGGGAGTCACTTCTTGATCGTTGGGGTCAACACCCTGTTGACCTTTTCACCGATGGTGTTGCATATATAGAGTGATTTTGAAGTCAGGAAGCTTATCAACACTTCTAATTTATATGTAGATCTGCCACGGTACATGTATATGCGTAGTACTGAAGTACAGATATCGCTTATGTGCAAGGAATTTAAACAAAAAATTTAGTGGAAATGCAGTACATGCTGTTAGAAATCAAGAGGGGGGGTTGAATTGATGTATAAGCCTTTTTCAATAATTATTGCACAATATGTGCCTTAATTAATTTGCCAAAGCCGTGACCTATCAAGCTCATAAAGATTATCAGAGTATCAACGCAGCGGCTAAATCAACTTTCAATGATTCTTCTTGTGAATCACTTTACTTCCACAAGTCTTGTTTAAGACTATTTTCATAGAGCAGTTACCAGTGGAATAGACTTTGAACTAGTCAAAGTAGCCTTTAAACATTCAAGGCTTCAGGATTCAGTGGATGATAATGTTCAAAATAGTCTCAATAGCACAAGGCTTTTAGCCAAGATAGTTCATCCGCAACTTAGTCACCTATTCAGGTGACTCAATCAAAAGTCTCAAAAGTTACTCAAGATAGATCAGTAAAAGGCACTGGAAACTTGGATCACAGCTCAAACAAGAGCTTAATATGTCTCACACAAAGATAAGCAAGAGAATGAAAGGAGACAATGGATTTAGATAGGTTTGGCCTCTTGGTTGTGTAAAAACACGAACCAACAGAGATTAATCCTCTACCTAAGTCATACGACTTAGGAGTTTTAAAGGCAACACTTTATTGGATCAAAGAGAGATATAAGAAACAACAAAAGGGCCGTCTGGTACAATCAGCAACCACGGCTGGTACAAAGCAGACCGACACCTGGATTCACAAGTTTCCTCACTAAAGCTACCCACTAAGAGCAAATAGAAGTCTCTTATATGATGTAAACAAAATAGCTAGCACTGGAGAACTTATAAAAAGAATCAAATGAATTGTTGTCTCTTGAGATGTATTTATAAGCCCATCATATAGCCGTTGCTTCTCCAATTCAAATTCAAGTTGGTGAGCATTCCAAGGCACATTCCAACAATCATATTTGAGTTGTGTTGAATTTAAGCTCCAACAACTATTTTCCTTTTTAGCTGACTTTCCAACAGTCACTTTGATCTTATTTAAGTCTGCAAAACAAGATTAGGGAGATAATAATATGTGCATAATATTTTATGATGAAATCTGAAACACAGTATTTGTTCCGATGTGGTTCAGTTGATTCCACACGCTCTCTTATTGTGAGACCTGCAAACTTAGCTTTTTGTCAATCATTCAAAAACAATGATTTCAAAGACTAACACATGCAGAGGCTTGCCTTTGAGTTTCAGGAGAACCATAGTAGATATCTTATGTACCAACCTGATAGAAACAGGTAAACAGACATATATTTTCGGTTTTATCCTTATCCTATTCATGTGTCCAACCAAATCTTACGGAAAATACGCCTGACTCCTTGTGTGTGTGTGTGAAATTATGAATTATGAATTATTCACATTAATATGTTATATGTGCATTATTTATTTCAGTATTTGTTGGTGATTGCATTAAAGTTGGTGTATGTAAATAAAGGAATTCAGAGAAATTGTTTAATTAAGATAACATATTGTAGGGTACGGTCTAAGCTAATTTGTTCGAAGGTGGCAATTCTTGGTCGCAAAGCACAACAATGGACTCTTATTTTCAACGTATTTTTATGTTCACATCAATGAGTGACTTAAAAGTTTAAGAAAATGTCCGTGCATCGAACCACAATATTAGTGTTTATGACAACTATAAATACCACATTGTTCTGTAGCAATTTTATCATCTTTACATATCCAAATCCAATCATATAAAGTTTTAATCATGGCTGGAAAAGTGATGTACTCTGTGAGCATGATTCTGCTGGTTGTTTTAGCAGCGGGGATTTGCGAGTGTAGTGCAATCCTAGACGCTCATTATTACGCGAAAACATGTCCTCAAGCCGAAAGCATCATCTCCCAAGCTGTTCGTAATGCTACAACCTTTGATCCTAAAGTACCGGCTCATATCCTCAGAATGTTCTTTCACGATTGTTTCATTAGGGTACTCATCTATCTCTCTCTAAATTTACGTGAATATATGTGTGTGTGCGTATGTTTAAATGTAATATTGGATAATCAAGGAATTTTCAGGGTTGTGATGCATCAGTTCTGCTGGACTCGAAAGCCGGAAACAAGGCGGAGAAGGATGGTCCTCCGAACTTGTCACTAGCTGCATTTTATGTGATTGATGATGCAAAAACTAAGCTCGAAAAGTCTTGCTCCAAAACTGTCTCCTGCGCTGACATACTAGCCATTGCTTCAAGAGATGTTGTCGTTCTGGTAATTATATTGATAATTGGAATTTCAAAAAGAAAAATTACATACATAATATGAACTTGATGCCATTAATGAAGTAATTTCCACCCCAATTTTACTCCTTCCAGTCGGGCGGCCCGAATTGGAGCGTGCTGAAAGGGAGAAAAGATGGTAGAATATCAATAGCAAACGAGACCATTAACTTACCAGCACCTTCCTCCAACACTTCACAGCTGATCCAGAGCTTTTCTCAAAGAGGGCATTCTGCAAAAGATCTGGTCACTCTCTCAGGCGGCCACACCCTGGGTTTTTCCCACTGTTCCTCCTTCGAAGCCCGTCTCCGCAACTTCAGCTCCACCCATGATTCTGACCCGACCCTTGACCCCCAATTAGCCTATGCTTTGAGAAACAAGTGCCCTAAACCCAATACCGATCGTAATGCAGGCCAATTCCTGGATTCTACTTCGTCGGTATTTGATAATGACTATTACAGGAGGATCCTTGGCGGAAAAGGAGTGTTTGTGTCGGATCAATCGCTGCTCGGGGACTATAGGACAAGGTGGGTTGTGGAAGCGTTTGCGAGGGATCAAGGTTTGTTTTTCAGTGAGTTTGGTGCAGCGATGGTTAGGCTCGGGAATGTCGGGGTGAAGGAGAACGGAGAAGTCAGATTGAATTGCAGAGTTGTTAACTGAGACTTGAGAAGGAGAGCCTTAAGAAAGGGAATGAAATATTAATTCCCTGTGCTAAAGAGAGGGATGGGATCTATCTTGACTTTTGATTTAATGCTGTACTACGTTTTTCTCGGAGTTTTTTTTTCTTTTTTTTTTTTTTCTCTTTTCGTGTTCTAGTATCTGTTCTTTGGAAATTTAAGCAATAATAACATGACCTCTTTTACATCTTAGCAACGTATCTGACTCACAAGAAAACCACCACTTAACCTATTCTGAAAACAAAAGTTTTTAAATATGATAACATATTAAATGTTGAAGAAAAATATATCTATAGCGAAAGAGATCATGATTGGTCCTAAACATAAGAAACTACGCAGATTCTATCAATTATCAGTACATAAAACAATATACGTTCTGCCGAACAATTGTGTTTTCCAACTTCCTTTATGCTTATGTTTCTGTTTCATAACAAATATCACATGCATTCTTCCCTAGGAAAAAGCACAGAACATACAATTGAGGCCGTTGATGCATTAATTATATATTCATGAAAAGGAGAAACATGATCTATGCAAATACTACATCAGATCGTAATACATACTTGATGCCCTTGGTCACATTACGAGCTTCATGCAGCATGCACTTATCACCATGGATGTGAAGTAGAGCCATCCCTTCTGTTGGAGCTACCTACACAGTTCCCAGAAGCTCCACACAGTTAATGAGAGAGAGAGAGAGAGAGAGAGAGAGAGAGAATATTAGGATGTACCTCAGCAACCAGAGCATTTCTAGGACCATAAAAAACGGTCTCTCCTCCGACCAATGGCTCCGAAGAATCTTGAGAAGTATTATCCTTTTTAGACTTGCCTTTAGTTTTATAAAGAGTGCCACTTAGATAAATCAACAAAGTATAGTATGTACGCTTTCCATCTTCAAGATCAACACTTTCATCAATGTGTTTTCCAAATCGCTGACCTGCAGTGTACCTAAATGCAGACATTCATAAGCAAATTTACATCTTTAGTTCAGAACTTCAGATAAACAATGAGCTGACATTTTTTGCTATCGAAGAGATGCATAATAGTAACTGTCCAAAAAAAAAATAGAAGTTCATCACAATATATCTAACTAGATACGAGAGGAACATATTCAAAACCTAAGCACAATAGACAACAGCGGCACTTACCTGTATAATCTTATATTTGGATTCAACCCAACTGCCACTTTGCCTCGAATCTTAAAATCTGAAAAGATATTGCTAAGTCCAGCCTCCCATATAGCTCTGGCCAGAACTGGATCATCTGAAGATATTCGATCATTGTCTCTGTAGGCTTCTCCCCACGCTGGACCACGACTTCCTTGATGCACGAAACCAATTGATTCCGCAACATCTCTGAATGCTTTTGATTCAGCAGACGTAAAATAGTTTGGAATCTGAATACCTTGAACCAAAACAGGTGAAGAACGAACAGAATCATTGCCACAAAAGTTCAAAAGATCCAGAAGGAAGTATTAATTTCATTTATTGATGGATTGAAGCAGAAGCATCGAAGGATGAAATCAGCATTGAGCTACTGCGCATTTGCCTGATCAAATTTAACATCTCCAAAATTCTTAGCATATCCAGGGAACACCCAATTTTACAATATTCCACACTAACATCGCCAGATTTCATATTATCAATGCCAATTACCGAAAAAACCCTAAAATCTCGATAAAGCATGCAATTTGAGCATCACAAGCACACAACACAGCCGAGATCACAAAAATTCCCCACATTGAACGAAACAAAACAGAAAACCCATCAAGAACTTTACATCCAGAAAACAATTAATAACAAAATCTGAACAAATCAATCGTGGCCAATCCACAACATCCTAAAAATTTCAATAACTCATCAAAAAACAAAATCTAAAGAAATAAATAGAAAAAGGTAACTGCATATGCACGATAAAACTCACAGTAATCAGATCATCTTCTTTGAGGCGATTAACTTGAAGATTCGACTTGGGTTTGACAGATGGCCACTCCAGTTTGGATTTCTTATTCGCAGTCGCAGACTTCTTCCTATCTCCCATTTTTCTCTTCATTTTCCGCTTCAGCGGAGATAGATACCTATTCATGGGAGAATATTAATGGGCCTGCAATGGATCTCTTCAGCCTTAATGGGCAATAACAAGACATTAATATTTTGAGCCCCAAACTACTTACTCACTTTCTCTCGTGGGCCTTTTCGAAGGAAGCAATATGGCCCAATATAAAATGAAAGAGGGGGAAACATAATGCCTCTTTATCTATCCCATAATATTAAGTGAGGACCCGTTTGGTGTCAATGTGTCATGGATGAGCTTTTTCTTTTTTCCTTTCTTTTTACATTTTTTTTTCAAGAACCGGCAACGCGCCGTAGGGTTTTTAAGGAGGACCCCTCCCCATATATAAACCAACCAATATGCAATACATGTTACAAATGTTCATGATCCAAGGATCCTCTAAGCTCAAAGAGCAAAAATGGCCCCTAATATAGAATATTTTCATGCATTTCCAACAGGCTTCTTCTTTATTGTGCTAATAATTATACTTCTTCATCAGACCCCCAAATATGATCTTATAACCATTCATGGAATAATTCGACGATCCTTGTATGCGATTATGGCCCCTCATACCGAACGTGCTAACACTGGCGTCCACAGGGCTACACATTTTTTTAGGTTGGTAACAGACAGTAAGTACAAGAGCTCCGTCAATTACATAGTTGCATTCTAGCCATATCACATCATGACCCCTTCCATCACATTGCTGAAATCTGGAAATGAGACTCCCCCTGCCACCAGC
The DNA here is from genome assembly GCA_037834125.1 of Lippia alba. NCBI lineage: Eukaryota > Viridiplantae > Streptophyta > Magnoliopsida > Lamiales > Verbenaceae > Lippia > Lippia alba. The sequence goes on along the minus strand of JBBMKE010000009.1, from coordinate 16,948,527 downwards.
CCTCTCGGTCCAAACCAAGTCAAGCACAATATCCATCTTATTAAATTCATTCCCACAAATCTGCTTGCTAACCGCACTTATACCCAAGTTTAATATATTATTACTAAGCACTAACACTTTATTCATATTGCCAAAATTCCCCTCCAAGTTGAAGAAAACCAATAAACCAAACGCAGTCAAACACATACCTGCTCCAACCTGCAGTTTCGGTTTAAACCTTCTTTTGCCGGAACGCTGGCAACATCCAACGGTCCACCCTGGCCAATCCTTTCAGTGTATTTTGCATAGCTTTTTCCGGAAATCTCCAGTTAGTTTGCGATTCCGCCGCTTTTTTAGCCAGCCAATCTGCCGTCGTGTTGCCTTCTCTGTAGATATGTGAGATTTTGACCTCCATCTTCCTTGCATTTGTCTTGATGTCCGATAGCTGCCTATTTATCTCCACATCTCCCATCTATCCTTTCATAAGAACATGAATTACTACCTCCGCATCTATCTCCAGCCACACTTTGGTACATCCCATTCGCGAAGCTCGTCTAAACCCCTCCGCTACTGCCCGTATTTCTGCTGCTACGTTGGTTGCTTGTCCAATGGCTATACTAAAGGCATCCCAAATCTTACCTTGATGATCTTTGATGACGCCCCCAATGTCTGTGTCTCCCGGATTACCTCGTGAAGCACCATCTGTATTAAGCTTGAACCACCCCTCCGGTAGCCGTCTCCATTGTACTTTAGTAATCACCTTCAGTCTCTCCCTTTCTAAATGAATCCCCATTCTTCTCGCTGATGCAACGTCCCCCCACCACCAACTTCTCGTCATCAACCTCATGCCATGCAAACGCGAAACATGTGTTAATATTTGTCGTATAATATTATAAATGGAAAAATATTTACCCTCAAATTTACTTAAATTTCTTTGCTTCCAAGTATACCAAAAAATAAGTATAGGTATTACCATTCTCACATGCGAGTTACTGCCATATATGGACGAAGTCGCCCAAAATTGCAAAACCAACCTCGGAGAGTCTGTAATACATCTGTTAACATGAAAAACCTGCTCAAAGACTTCCCATACTTGGCATGCCTTCTCTCCATTTAGGAACAAATGATCCCTTGTTTCAAAAGCTCGACAGCATGCGCATTTTGAAACTAGCGTCATTCCTTTCCGTTGTAATCTCTCATCAACCGCGATCCAATCATTAATCAATCTCCAAATGAAGATTAAAATGGTCGGAGTTAGTCTGGTCTTCCAGATTGACTTGACCAATGGTGACTTTTCTCTTATGTCCTGTATTATCTCCCATGCACTTTTAATGCTGAAACAACCATCTTTACTTCCCCCCCATATCAGCTTGTCCTCTTCGCCATTCCTAATTGGACATTCTTCAATCTTGCTGGCCAATTCGTCTCCCACTATTACTTTCAACTTGTTCGCATCCCATTTACCATCTATAAAGAACTAATTCACCATATTCCTTCCACCTCGGTTATCCATGAGCTCCCTAATTGATTTTCTTGTCAACCATTTGTCCTCCCAAAAATCAATCTTTCCCTTGACAATTATCCATGTCATTTGACTCTCCATTTTATCTTTAATTCTGCACATCCTCTTCCACACTTGAGAACTTCTGTTATTCCAAGGTGCCTGTAGCGGATGTAAATTGCTATAGTACTTTCTATTCATGTATTCTGCCCAATACGACCTTCCCTCTCGGAACCTCCACCACAGCTTCCAACTAAAAGTTTCCACCAAATCTTTTAAACCTCTAACACCGAGGCCCCCCTCCTCCACAGGATAACATAGTTTCTCCCATTTCGACCACCTAATCTTTTTCTTGTTCGAGAAAGAACCCCAAAAAAATCCATTCATCATTACCTCTATCCCTTTCAAAATTCCAACTGGAGGATCTATAATCTGCACTGCATGTATGGGGATAGCATATAGAATTGATTTGATAAGTTGCAATCTCCCCCCATAAGATAGAATATTTGTTTCCCATCCATCAATCCTATCTTTGATTTTAGAGATCAAGCTATCGAAGATAATCGTTCGCCTTCGCCCTTTGAACATAGGAACTCCTAAATAAATCACCGGCAATTCGGCCCTTTGATATCTCATAATGTCTTTCACCATATTTATTGTCGTGTCATCTCCCTTTCCCACCAGAAAAGAACTCTTCGATATATTGACTTTTTGCCCCGACTTCACCTCATACTCTTGGTAGCTAGTTTGATTTGTTGTAAACTAGATCTTCTACTGTTAGTGAACACCATCGTATCATCTGCATAAGCCAGGTGAGATACCGAGATAGGGGAACCGTCCCGATACCCACAATCTTTGTCCCTTTCAACCACCTGTTAAGACAGATAGACAAATGATCAGCCGCTAAAACGAAAAGAGAAGGTGAAAGAGGGTCACCTTGTCGTAATCCTCGAGTAGATTGGAAAATTCCCTCCGAAGTGCCATTTACCATCACAGCAAACCAACAATTGCTGATGTTGTTCATGACCCAGTGCAGCCATCTCCTCGGAAATCCCTTCCTTCTCAAAACCTCGTACAAAAATCTCCATTCAATTCTGTCATATGCTTTTTCCATAGCCAATTTCAGAACGACATTTGTATCCCGACATTTTCTATCAAGCTCATGAATTATCTCTTGGACCAACAAAATATTGTCGCTCATTAATCTCCCTTTAATAAAACCACATTGGTTTTGAGATATCGCATCTGGGAGCACCTTAGCCAACCTGTTGTTCAGTATCCTTGAAATGATTTTGTTCGAGACGTTACATAGGCTACCCGGCCTATAGTCATTCCAACTCATTGGATTGCCCTTCTTTGGAAGTAAGATTATGGATGTGGTTGTATACGCCCTTGGAATCATCACTCCCTTAATGAACTCGGTCACCATCTGTACCACTTCCTCTTTTATAATCTCCCAAAAGACTTGATAAAATTTGGGGCCAAAGCCATCCGGACCTGCTGCTCCATTAGGGTTAATCTCGAACACCGCCCTCTTTATTTCCTCTTCATTAATGTCTTCTTCCAGCCTACTGCTTTCTTCCTCACTTAATACCTTAGGAATAAGTCCTAAACCATCTTCGACGGGAACAGAGATAAGCAATTTTTGAAAGTGTTCTTTGGCCAAAATTCTCAACCGGTTTGGTTCGAAAATCTCTTCCTGGTTCACCCAAACTGACCTAATTTGTCCTTTAAACCTCTTCTTCTTCACAAGCGAATGGAAATACTTAGTATTTCTTTCTCCTTCCACCATCCATTTGCAAGCAGCCTTTTGTTTCCAAAATTCCTCCTCCATAAACAGAATATTGTTTCTCTCCGCCGACAGTTTGTTCAGTTCAGTTAGATTGGCATCACTTGGTGCTTCATCATAGATTTTTTCTGCCTCGATCACTTTGCTCTCAATCTCTTTCACTTTATCAAATATATTCCCAAAATTTTCCCAGTTCCACAACTTGAGGCGGTTCTTGAGTCTTTTCAGTTTCACATGTAACCTCCAGATTAACTGGCCCTCAACCAGTTCATCCTAGCTATCTTTTATCACCTCCTGTAGATCTCTGTGTCTCAACCACATGTTCTGAAATCTGAACGTCCCTGGTACTTTTTCTGATGAAGCCGAGCATTTAAATAGCAATGGACAGTGATCCGATGTGCTCCGTGGTAGATGCCTCACTTCCATTTATTGAAAATTATTTGCCAATTTTCCGGACACCATAATTCTGTCTAGTCTCTGCAATAATCCTCCCTTTCCCATGTGAACTCTGGTCCCTTGACGACAGGTTCTATAAGGCCTGTTTCTTGGATAAAGTTATTGAATTCGTTCATAAGTTGCATTTCTGGGGGTCTCCTCCCTCCCTTCCGTTCCTCTGACTTACGGATTATGTTAAAATCCCCTCCGATGATCCAATTCTTCTCTGACACATTCTCATTCCTAAAGCATTCCCATATATCTCTCCTTCCCGCTGTATCACTTTCAGCATATATGATGGTACATAAAATCGGCTCTCTCCATCTTTGACATATTAGTTTCAGATGCAAGTATTGCCTGTTATTGACCAGAATGTCCACCTCGATATCTGCAACACAAAAAAACCAAATATGGTTAGAAATATTGCAACACACCTTATTAAAATTAAATTTAAAGCAAAAAAAGCTAGAGTCTAAATGAATCATAGGTTCAATAATGACCATAAAATCCAAATTATTTCTTCTCCTGTAATTACTGAAAATACGCTGTCTGCCTCCGTTTCGTATTCCCCATATATTCCATATGAGGCCTCTTATCATCATATCCTACTTGCAGATAAGGCCGACGATCTAAGCGCTCTTTTAATGGCCTGTGTGTTCCGGTTAGGTGATTGCTTCTGCTTCTTTTTCTTTTTCTCCAGCGCATCCAAGTTAGGGTTATTCTGCTCTTTATCCATCGACTTCGATCTCGTGAACAAGGCAACCTGTTTTATAGTCTCGGCATCATCCTCTTCCATCTCTTTGTCGTCGTTCATATTGCCTGATTCTTTGTCTGAATCTAAACCAACGTCATCCCTCTCCTTATCACCATCTTTTAGTCCCACCAAGTTGTCCCATGCCTCCTTTAAATCATGTACCCCTGCCGGTAGAACACCTCCAGGGTCATTTGGGAGTATTCACTCTCCACATATTCATCCTCAGTTTCCCTATCCATCTGATGTCCATCCTCTGCGTTACCAGCCTTTGCCTCCGAATTCTTTTCAGTTTCATCTCGTTGTTCCTTATTTGTGATAGCCTGTTCCTTTTCCCCATTTTCCAGGTTTTCTATTTGCTTCTGCTGGACTGTATCTTCTTTGCTCCCACTTATCTCGACAGTCTCTTTAGCAAATGTTCGTTGAACCCATTGTTTTGTGCTGACCCCATTTTGTCCTTGTTTGATATTCTCCTTGTCTGATGCATTTCTTTTCTCCTGTATGATGCCCCTGAGGTCCCCCGTTTCCTTGATTGGATCTTCATTCTCAGCCGCTTTGTTACCTTCGTAACACTTCTTTTGATCATGTCCAAGTTTGTTACATCTTTTGCAATACGAAGGTATTTTCTCATACAAAATCTCCTGAATATGTGTTCCACCATGATAGGTCAGAGATATTTTATCTTTTCTTGGTTTGAGCAGATCGATCTCCACACAAAACCGCGCCATAGCTGGCCTCTTTGCATCTAACGTACCCTCGTCAAAGCACAAGGGCTCTCTGATCTGTTCAACAATGTCCAGAAGAGTTTCTTCTTTAAAAAACTGTGATTCCAGCCCTTCCAGTCGCACCCAAACTAGAACAATTGATGGTTCGATTTTAGGGTTGAACGTGGGAGTCCACTTAAATATTCTCATGGGATATCCATCGAACACGTGAAATCTCTTCAACCAGATCCTATTGAAGTCCTCCTGATTATCCAGCCGGATGAGAACATGTTTGAAATTTAGCAATCCAAGTTTGAATTCTCCCAACAGTTGCAAATTCATAAAGAGTTCATGCAATCTCGCCATGGTAGGGTATCCATGGGAGACTTTTCCAACCAAAGCATATTGGAAAGGCTCTGAAAGCTCAGCTATCTCGTCATCAGAGTATGTGATGTTCGTGATTCCGTTACGCTCTGTAATCTTCCCATATCTTCGCCTATTCGGATCACAGGTGAAAAGATGGACCCTTCCTGCTGCAGTTTTCACCGGATTCTTTCATGTCGTGGTGGTAATATACTTGTTGTTCGCCTTTGTTGCCACTGCATAACTCATGCGTCCCTGTCCTTAATCCTCCCCCGTAGCCATGTGGGGGGATTGCCGTGCCGGCCGGCGCGATCCCGTTAACCGCTCTCCGAAGTAGTAACCCTAGCCTTCCTAATTTCTAGCTACCTAGCCTTCCTAATTTCTAGCTACTTAACCTCTTATTTTTAATATTATTTCCTTTCTTTTTACATGAACGCACGTATTTTTACAGTTTTCTGGTTAAAATCTTCTATATATTAATCGAGACTTTCAAAATAGTTTTTTTATCTGTATAATTTATTTATCTTTAGTTTTTGTTTAATTTGATATTAATCTTATTTAATTTATTTAACATAAAATTATAATTATATTAAAAATAATTATAAATTAAGTAATAAAATAAAAATTTTACTTTAATTTTTTCACACAAATTGAGTGTACAGAATTGCTAGTGTAATTTAAGCATCTTTAGAGACGTTAATCATAGTATTTGAGTAATTGAGTTGTTTTAACTTGATGAATTGCAAGTCATCAGTATTGGTTCAAGTGATTAACAAGTTTATTTTTCGGAATAATATCTTGAGTTTAAATTTCATTTGTTATGGGATATTAAAAAATATATATATATATATATTTAAAAAAAACTTAATGAATCGAAAGATTCTTGTTTATTTAAAAAAGACGACTTTTTTGTTTGATGCAATTAAATGCATGTAGCTTTTTATGGCTGCTACTTAATGGAAGGTGAAACTTTATTATTAGTGTAAATTACGCCTGCCCCTCAGTGTTTTTAAAACCGGACCGGACCGGTCTGTTGGCTCGGTTCAACCGGTGATCGGAGGCCTGGTTCGGCGAGGTTCCATAATCGGTGAGGTTTGGATCGGAGTGGAACCGGAAAAACCGGCCGATTAACGCTGGTTTTGACAGTAAAATTCGGTCCGGACCGCTGGTTCTTGGATTAAAGCCTTGTTTTTTTTCTTTTTTTTTTCCCTGCCCTTTCTCCTGCTGTTTTTCCATTTCAGGCGGCATCCTTTTCTGATCCAATGAGTGCTCAGAGCGAAAGAAAGAGAATGATTATTTGATGATTTTTCCTATCAAGTATGAAATAAGTTTT
>JBBMKE010000009.1:16889833-16910654 GCA_037834125.1 Lippia alba | reverse complement strand
TTTTTTAAAAATATAATATGTTGGCTCGTGAACCGGCTCGCGAACCACGAACAAGAATAAAAAAGTTCGGGTTCGAGTTCGAGTTCGGTACGAACCTTGACTCGATTCGACCTCAGCTCGAACTTTTTGAATTCGAATTCGAACTTTAACTAGTTCGGTTCGATCAGCTCGCGAACCGGTATTCATCCCTAGTCCAGAGGGCCTCGTGAAGCGTTAACTGCAAGCCCGAAGGAAAATGAGGAAAGAATTTCACGTGGGACAGGAAACCAGTGAAGGACTCGAAGATAACGCAAACTCTCACGGACATGTGGCACCCAATTTCCCTCTCTCTCTAGATTTCCGAAAATCACACTCAATCAAACACATGCCTTCTCTCTCTTGGATCTTCTTACCCTGCTTATATACCTCAGCTTCGTAATCATATTTGATATTCTTCTTCCACCACCACACTTCTCACTCCAGCAGAACACACACGAAAGCAACAGAGAAAAGATATTTGAACGAAGCTCTCTGGTATTGTGTCGATTCCTGCCGTAAAAAATATGGCTTTGAATTCGATTGCTTCAAGGCCATCCTCTTTGTTGTCTGCCAAGTTGAAGAATTTTAGTGCCGATGATGCGAAATTGTGCCACCCCGTCAAACGATCAGCGTCGTTTCTGAAACCCATTACGCATTTCTCCAGAGTTTCTGTCAAGAATGCTCCGTCCGCTGTTTCGGTGAAGGCCTCCGCGGCTTCCGGGTCTCCGTCGACGAGTGTTGCTCAATCTCAGGAATTCAAGGTTGATTTTGGTTATGCGATTCTGTGTAAATTTATGTGGTTTTGTTTTATTTCGGTTAAATTGAGAATCGGTGGTTTTTGTTTGTAATGTTGTATGCTTTTTCAATAGATTAAGACTGTGCCCACGAAGCCGATTGAGGGGCAGAAGACTGGAACAAGCGGCCTGAGGAAAAAGGTGAAATCTTGTCTGTTTTTTTTTGGTTTCCTTCTTATCGTTTTGTTTATTGATGATTGCCACGTTGGTTTAATTGTGATTCGGAGAATGTGATGCTTGAATTAGTGATTGATTTGTTGAACTTTTGCTGCTGTTAGGTGAAAGTGTTCATGCAAGAAAATTACCTTGCCAATTGGATTCAGGTTCGACTCTTTAAATTACGAGGCAATGAATTTGCAGTGTTTGTGATGATAAAGCTAGTGGATTCGTTTTATTTTTTAATGTCTTTTGCTCGTGTCTGATGGGGGGTTTGTGTAAATTGTAGGCACTATTTGATTCATTGCCTCCAGAGGATTACAAGAAGGGTGTTTTGGTGCTAGGGGGTGATGGTAGGTACTTCAACAAGGAAGCATCCCAGGTATTTGAATTTAAGATCAAACATTTTAAACTGCATTATTGCAATTTTTGTTAATACTGTTGTTGCTATAATTTTTGACTTGCAGATAATTATTAAAATTGCTGCTGGAAATGGTGTTGGTAAAATCTTGGTTGGCAAGTGAGTGTTGCTTGTTTAATTACTATTTTGTCTCCGTAAATGAATTGTGCTTTCCTATTTTGCTTTTTTTGAGTTTCCAATGGTTAATAATTACTGCCCCGTGTATTAAGAAGTGCACTCAGTGTCTCTCGGATACACTTTTGATTTTTCAACAGCCTTAGATTTCCACGAAATCTATGCTGTTACTGAAAATCATTTATGCAGATGATAATAAGTAGAGTTAATTTTGTGAATGCAGGGAGGGTATAATGTCTACACCAGCCGTTTCTGCTGTAATAAGAAAGAGACAGGCAATGATCACTCCACTCCTTTATTTTCTCTGTACTTTTCCTATATGCGAACTGATTTGTAAATCCTAAGATATCTATTTATATTGTCATTACAGGCTAATGGTGGTTTCATAATGAGTGCAAGTCACAATCCTGGTGGTCCTGATTATGATTGGGGTATCAAGGTATATTAAGAACTCCTAATTGCATGGAATTTTTTATTTTCTTTTATATGTGCTCGGTGCTCCAAATACTTATGACTTATGAGCATACAGGTCGCCCATCTCTTTAAATCTCTTAATAGACCATATTCCACTAATATTGAAAATGGGCCTTTTCCTTTCTGTTTTTCCAGTTCAATTATAGCAGTGGCCAACCCGCGCCTGAGTCTATAACTGACAAGATCTACGGCAACACACTTTCTGTATGTTATCTGCTCTTTGCATAGTGCTATTTCCTTATATGCAGAATTTAGTATGTGTCCTTGATAATCTTTTGCTAGAGTCATTAGAATCATGTCTAACAGATCAAGTTTTGCATTTGTATTTGACTACCCCTAATGTCCTGCAGATCTCTCAAATAAAAATGGGAGACATTCCTGATGTTGACCTCTCTAAGCTTGGTGTAGTAGACTACGGAAATTTTAGTGTAGAGGTAGTTGATCCGGTAGCTGATTATCTGGAGCTTATGGAGGTGAGCAAAGTATTTAAGTTTTTACTGAATGATTGTTTTCTTTTCAGTTTCCTAATTAACAATTTTTGCAATATCTTCTGCAGAATGTGTTTGATTTTTCACTTATCAGCAAACTAGTTTCACGGCCAGATTTCAGGTATATTACTATCCGTCTTGCTTCATAACAGATAATGGTGTTTGTTTGCTCCTTTATGTCTTGTAATTTGGTGCATACTTTCTTATTTAATGTTTGTCAATCTTCTCTAATTTCGACTTACAAATGTCTTTTCCTTTACTAAAAATAGGAGAAACAGAATGAATGATTTTAAGATCGCCTTTCTCCTCTTCTTATATTTGCTTTTGTTTTTCTGACTGTAAATTGTCTTCGTAACCAAAATGTGGTAGATGAAATAAACTTACCAACGATTCCTTGTTTCAGGTTTATATTTGACGCTATGCATGCTGTTACCGGTGCTTATGCTAAACCGATCTTTGTGGACAAGTTGGGAGCTACTCCAGTACGTTTTCCTCATGAACTTTCCAATTATTGACACTAAATATGCAGTGATTCGTCCTAAAAAAAATTATATCTCAATTTATAGGATTCCATCACCAATGGAGTGCCACTAGAAGATTTCGGACACGGTCATCCAGACCCTAATCTGACGTAAGAAGTAGTGTTTCTCATAAATTAATTACACTTTATCTCAATGAAAGCAGCATGGAGTTTTAATCTATATATGTTTTTTCTGGAAAAGATATGCCAAAGATTTGGTCGATATAATGTATGGAGAGAACGGACCTGATTTTGGAGCTGCAAGTGATGGTATGTTTACGTGCCTATTTCAACCTTTCCATTTGTATACGTATGTGCAGATTACCATCACTAAAGGAGATTGTATGCGAGAAAATTGATGCCTGATGTATGAAAATATTGAATTTAGAAAAAGTAACTAAAATGCCTCTGGTTGTTTTATTAATACTTATAACTATCTAATTTCTGGACTGGACTTAAAATATTTTATCAAAGTGCAGAAACTGCAGAAGAAACATACTAATGTTATTTCATGCCTCTTCAGGAGATGGTGATAGAAACATGATTCTTGGGAGCAGATTTTTTGTTACTCCTTCAGATTCTGTTGCAATAATTGCTGCCAACGCCGAAGCTATCCCATATTTCAAGACCGGCACAAAGGTTTGAAAACAACACATTTTTTCCCTTCTAACTTTCTCCGTATATAAGATCTCAGCTAATGTTGTAATGTAACAGGGTTTGGCTCGATCCATGCCAACAAGTGGGGCCCTAGATCGTGTGGCTCAGAAATTAAACCTTCCTTTTTATGAGGTTCGGACATAATTTTGATTACATTCCATTGATGACGTAGTGGAGGCTATTTGTGTAAAAAGATTCTGCTTGGATATATATGTCATATCCTAATGAAGAAACCTCATGCTTCAGGTGCCCACTGGTTGGAAGTTTTTTGGGAATCTAATGGATGCTGGACAATTGTCAATTTGTGGGGAAGAAAGTTTTGGAACGGGTTCTGACCACATCCGTGAGAAAGATGGGATATGGTACATACACTCTCATCCACTTCTAACTTGAAGATTTTTTTCCTTTCCAATTATGCTTAAAGTTTCAGCATTTTAAAGATTTCACCCCTTGATTAACAGACCTAAGGCTATCTATTTAAATGACTCTTTCAGAATTTATGTTTGAAATAATTACATCTGACTACCCTGCATTTAGGCCTTATTACAATGCATTCCATCTAGATTGAGAAATCACATTTTAGTCCCTAACTCTTGAGAACCATTTGTGGTCCCTGATGTTTGTTAGGGTTCCGTTATGTCATTCCATAAATACCCCCAATTTTTTGAATTTGATTTCAGGGACTGTTAAGTTCATAATTTGTAGGGATCGTTTTTTTTTTTTTTAATATTTGCAAACTTTAGGGAAGATTTTGTAATTTTGGTCATATATTCAATGTAACACTCATTACTCATATAAAACTTTCGGGGACATAAGTGTACTTTTACAAATTCCTTTATGGACTTCAGACCAAACAAGACTTACAGGGACTAAAATGTAATTTCCTGATCTAAATGGATTGTTGTAATTAGACCTAAATGCATGATAGCCGGATGTAAATCGCCCTTTATATTTTTCAGATAGAATTGGTGATTATTTGGCTTATTACATGCTTATAGCTGAAGTTTTACCAAAAGTTTCCATTCTTGTTTGTTGCATCTTGGTGTTATATATCTCAAGGTCCTACCTTTCCCTCAATTCGTATCGTATTGGGAGATTTAATCGTATTTTTGGAGCCACTGTATTTAAAACACCTGATTGATGGCTCGATTATTGCTGATTAACAGGGCTGTTTTAGCTTGGTTGTCGATAATTGCATATAGAAATAAGGACAAGAAACCGGGAGAAAAATTGGTTTCTGTGTCTGATGTTGTGACTGAGCATTGGGCAACTTATGGAAGGAATTTCTTCTCTAGATACGATTATGAGGCAAGATTTGCCAATTTCCAATTCATTTCTTATATCTTCTTGTCATCCATTCATTTCATGGGTATTCAAATACACAAACGGTGTTGTGTTCAGGAATGCGAGTCAGAAGGAGCCAATAAGATGGTAGAGTATCTAAGGGATTTAGTTTCTAAAAGCAAGGCAGGCGACAAATACGGTAAGTATTGAAAATAAATTTCCAGGTTGATTGAGGGAGCTTTTCGTCATGCTGAACGAGTATATGTTTTTGCAGGAAGCTACAAACTTCAATTTGCTGATGACTTCACATACACTGATCCTGTAAGTTGCAGCTTCTTAGATATTCTATATTTCCTTATTTAATGGAGAAAAACTCAATCTTATCATGATATCTTTTTTCAGGTCGATGGAAGTGTGGTTTCAAAACAAGGTGTTCGTTTTGTATTCACCGATGGTTCAAGGATCATATACCGGTTATCGGTCCGTATTTCTTTTCACTCCATGATTTACCCAATCTACTTCTATTCACAAACCTTTCCTATGAAATAATAAAAAACCATACGTTATAGGGTACCGGTTCTGCTGGTGCAACTGTCAGAATATACATCGAACAATTTGAGCCGGATGCATCGAAGCACGAAGTGGATGCGCAGATAGCATTGAAACCCTTAATAGGTTGGATGATTCTCTTTCATTTCTTCTTTAAATCTTTATTATATGTTGAAGATTCCTAACATGTGTGGTTGTAATGTTAGATCTTGCACTGTCTACTTCAAAGCTGAAGGAGTTCACCGGAAGGGAGAAACCAACAGTCATCACATAATTCAATTGTTTCAGTTTTGTTAGTGGGAAGACCTTCAGCCATAAAACTATGGCAGGTTGGGCTTCCATCTATTCCTCTGAAGGATAATAAGTTAGTATAATTTTTTTTTTGTATTAAAAAAAAGAAAGGCAATATGTTGAGGGGATAATGATGAATAACTATGCATGTCCATGTGATGTGCTTAACTTATTCACGGAAAGAGATTGTACTGAATTATGAACTCTTTCAGGAATTATTATAAAAGCCATGGTCTGAAAAACCATATGGATGTCTGGATTTTCTCTCAATTATTTGACTGCAACTCTCTGAGTTCCAAGTTCCAACTCTAATTTAGGGATAATTATATGAGTACCCTCGGATAAAACCCTCAACTCAAAACTCGAGGCTTTCGTTATATTTCAGCTACGAGGTTTTTATCCGTAATTGGGTTATAACTCAGTAGGGGATTCGTAACTTGTTGAATACAAAAACTCGTGCTGCAACCATTTCATGTATTTAGACCTTTCTTGAACTCTAGTTTACTCGAATATCACCAATTATAACTACAATTGTATTACGCTTGCTATTGATGATTCAGCCTTCCTAAATTCACCATCAATAACACGACAAATGAAGAATACTTGCTCACTTATGAAGTATGAAGTCAGTCGAAGAGAGTTTTGCAAAACTAATTCAGTGCATGGATGATTAAGCATGTCATATCACTAAATCGTGGGCACAGAGGTATCAACTGAAAATTGCCAAGTAGCGCTTTTTGTACATAGGTATCAACTGAAAATTGCCAAGTGGCGCTTTTTGTACAGAGGTATCAACCGAAAATTGCCAAGTAGCGCTTTTTGTAGGTATAATAGGATCGATATATGCGCTTCAAGGGCGTAGCATGATGATCGATACGATGTTGCGATGATTAGATTCCCAGACTTTGATTGGGCCAAAGTAAAGGAGAAGGCTAGAGAGAAGGTGATTGAACCTTCGGCTGCTGGCTGCACCAGACTTCCATCATCAAAACTGTCCAATGACATTCCCCGACCACTAAATATGGGAAACCTGGTGTACTACACCCACACTACTAATCAACTCTTTGTCTTCATCTGCAACAAACCCTTCAACTAGGGAAAACTTACAAACATGCATGATCACCACTTGTATTAAATTATATTGTCCTCCTCCTTCAAGTTGATGCTAGTTTATTTAAGCAAATCAAGTCTTTCGAGTTCAGATAATTCTTGCTGTTCCAGAGGTGGCTCGGTCCAATCAGACTTAAACATCATTTGCAATTGGTAAAATGACTTGAGTCTAGCTATATATATATCTATTCTAGGCTTGATTTGATCAGATCAGACTTCAAGGGAGAATGATCGATCATATTACAACGAGTCAGGGCTTGAATTAAGTGTGATCTATACACACATACACTTATCCTTTCTTTCATTAAGTAAATGAAAAAGACTAGTAATTGGTTGTAACATTAGTAAGACAAGCAATGTGTTGTAGAGAATTATTATTACTATCATTATTAGCTTTATGTTGAGATGGGGTGTGATCATGATACGTTGTCCCTGTCAGTATAAACAAACACGTTATAGCTTGAAAACTTGAAACAGTGTTTAGTCTGAAAGTAGCCAACAGATTCACGTGCATCCCTTGATCCAGAAATCTTTTCAAATTGTGTGCAAACACATCAGTTATATACTTAAACAAGACATACACTTCGGAAATCATTTTCCATCCAAAACAGAACCAAAATGATATAAAAGAAAAAGAAAGAAAAATCCAGAAGAAGATCAGTATAGATTGTCTTGCTCCCCATTTTCTAATAAGATCAAAGTAAACTAGTTAGGCCCACCAAAAAAGATAATGGTACAACTACAACACAATTGGACAAGGAGAAAAGTAAAACTTTTAACAAGGGCTACTAAGAGTGATTAAAGATGAATTTGTTTGTGTTTATTTATGATCCAATCTTGCTGGGTCAATCAGTTTCATGCGATTTTTTGTTGAGGAGAAGTCGTATGCCCCACTTTTTGTCTGCATGAAATAGTTGCCACACCACCACCATGTTAGTTGCCTCCATTAGTGGACCTTCTTTGCTTCCCCACCACCTTTGTCTTTTATTAATCCTGTGATTACAGAAATAGAAACAAGCACAAATATATACATATATATATATATATAATACACACTGTTTAGTTTATGCGTGTGTGTCCGTGCGTACGCATGTATTTATGTATGTATATATCCGTAATCATGCAATTGTATGCTGTTATAAACTAGAAAGTGCGGTTAAGTATCATGGTTAGAAAATACGGTCCTTCATATTTATTAATAATGCTACTTCTTTTGGTTCATGAAGTTGGTATATTAATGTATCACTTAAACTCTTAGTGTTGCCTTAAAAATTTAAAGAAAAAAGAAGAATTCTTAGATGTTACAAACTGCAGGTTTCAAATTTTAAAGTTATAAAAGTACTCTAAGTTGATCCCCTAAACTAAATTCAAGCTATTCTTTTGTCGGAATATAAACACGTCATACTGTTATTAAGGGTATTTCCGCCTTTAAAGTGTTTAAGTTGGTCCCCGTCATTGTGCACAAGTTATGTGCTCAAATTCCAACAAAAAAGTGGCCCGAGTTTGATTTTGGGAATTAATGTGGAACACTTTTATAACTTCAAGATTTCAAACGTTTTTATGAGAGATTAAAGTGATACAACATACAAATTTTAGGGCAAATTAAACAACATATAATTAGATTGGTGGTGTTTATTTTAATTTGTATTGGGAACAAGAACATGCATGTAATCAACCTTTAGCTACAGAAAACAGGTGTGGGACATAACTAAAAGCTTAAAATTATATATTCAGGCGTTAATGGCTTCAGTTCAGATGTCGTGTTAAGTCAACTTAACCATCTAGTCCCGACATTTTGACACTCCTATCACCAGGTTCGATCATTTAGTGAGATTTTTTGCGTTGAACCATAATTGTTTGTTTGGTACCCTTAATTATCATTTGTAACGTGAATAATAAAAGGGGATTAAACAGTAAAAACCTACCACCAAATATATATTAGTGCGTTTGTACTGTAAAAGATTAGAGAATAAAAGGCTGTGTGTATATGTATGTCTTCTCGCTTACAAAGTGATAATCTAATCATATAGATCGTGTTGTCTTTCGTCCTGTTGGAGGTCACTTTTAATGGAAGGCCTATTTGACGATTTGATGAGATTAAATTGGAAATCTTCTTTTGGTACTAAAATAGTAAGTTCATGTGAGCTTATAATACAAGCATTATATTATATATGGAGAAATTATAACTTGAGTCTGATTCAGTCAAATCGGAATAATGAGAAGGCGATTCTTTTGTATTTATCGTGTGGTTGGTAGAAAATATAGGAAGAGTGATTAGTTAAATGACAAGTATAATACACTTGTCCTTTTAATTGATTTGATCCCGATCGAATTGGGTTTGTAGTAGAAATTTTCATATATATGTATTATAATAATAATAATAATAATAATAATAATAATAATAATAATAATAATAATAATAATAATAATAATATTTTTTTCAAAGATATTGTCAACTGGTTTTGGTGTAACTTATTAAGTGGGAGGTTTCCACATCTTCATCCAATGGAAAGTAGGTTCTTTGGCAAAGTGTAAAACATTGTCTGCCCATAAGCTTATAATTATTAGATCACATATTTTGTTATATATATATATATATACTACCAAATGTAATTTTTATGGTTTGCTTCTTGCAGAAAAATATGCTACCGAAAGATCAATCTGGAATTCAGAATATTTAAATTAATTCGCTTGTTAGATTTTAATTCAAAATCTTTTATATTTAGAGTTTTCGAACTTTTAATTATCCCCCTAATATTATGTTATGTGTCTCTAGATGTCCTTTTTTTTTCTTTCTAAATTTATTTATTTATTTGATTCGTTTTATTCTCTTGTATTTTTTTTATCTATTTACTTATTTTATCGCTTCAATTTTTTTTAATTTTTCTTTCTCACATCACTTCAATTCTTTCTATTTTTTTTTATATAATGTTTATTTTTATCCTCATATTTTTAATATTTTTTAACTAACATAGCATTCTTTTATGCTAATTATAGGATATATATTAATATAAAAATTAATTTTAATATATTTAAATAATATAATTTATTTATTTGCATACATGACCAGTGTGAGGGAATTACTAATATTAATTAATGTTGGAGTCACCACCTCAAGCTAAAAAATTAAACTTTGGCTCAAAATATAATAAAATACTTACAATCTGTGAAATTTAAGCTCTGAACATAAGATTTAAAGGGAATTATTATTTTTGTTCAATAAACTATCTTAGAGAAAATTGCAAAAATAGTATACCAACTGATCCAATTTCGCACTTTTAGTATACAAATTTTCCGGTAAAAAATAACCTCTTGATTGAAAAAGTTAGTATTTTCATGCATGTTTTCACCGGAGACATCCTGTTGGCACCGGAAAAGACCACATGTGATTGAATTTGTGCTTACGTAGAGAGTACTTGACATGTGTCCAACATGCTAATGCCACGTTTGTTATTTCCAGATAATGAAAATAGCATAAATAGTATATCAACTTCACTCTTTCAGCAAACTTGGTACCATAACTTTTCCGGCAGCAAATGTAACCCGTATGTACAAAAAAGTTGCAATTTAATGTAAAGTTTTGCCAGAGACCCGAAATCTCACAGTAAACCCGCTCGGGTTTCATAAAGTTTACCATTAAACAAAATAAAATGCTTATTTGTTCTGGTATGGTAAAAGATGATCTTTCTTGATAAAAACCTTAATTTAAAATTTAAAAAGTTTTAGAGCTTGATTGAAAATAGAACTTGGGCCCTATTTGACACTTTCTGAAAGTGTAGGGACCTATTTGAAAATAAGATACCTTAAGGTATTTTTCATCATAACTTGAGGTCGGGAATTTGAATTCAAATTCCGTCTTTACCGTTAGACGTGTTTTGACTATCCGGATCCATTGGAACAAGTCTTATACGTTTTCAATGTCGTTTGACCCTCTGACGCAAGCAAATTCAGCCATAGTAAATTTAATCTAGTTTACACTGATGTTTCAAAGGAAGGTCTTGGTTGTGTTTTAATGCAAAGTGGTCGAGTAGTAGCTTATGCTCTAAGAAAGTTGAAGGAGCATGAGAAGAACTACCCACTCACGATGTTGAGTTGGCCGCCGTTGCGTTTGTTTTGGCGAAGTAGCATCACTACCTCTACGGTGCAACGATCTAAGTGTTTACCTATTGATGGTGTTGGAATCAGTAAAGAAGGAATTAACACCAAACACTTTCTATTTGTGAAGGGGGAAGACCATCACAGGCATTTGAGCATCAGGAATTGGGTTCCCGTTGAGCGTGGATTCTACCAGCTAGGGTAACACCAAGGAAGAAGGTGAAGCTGTGGGGAGCTTGAAAATGTGCAGCAATGAGGTTTTCCAGTTCAGTGTAATGCTTTTCTTGTGAGTGAAGAAAGTTGAATAAAGAAAGTGAAGATTGCTTGAAGGAGGAGTGAAATGATCCTCCTATTTATAGTTTGAGGGTGAGGACTACTTGGTAATATTAACCGAGTGGTCCCAGAATAATGTTTCCCTAGACACGTGGCGGAACGTGAGGGCCTGAAAGTGACGTGCGTGCGTCCCTTTCATCTTTTAGGCGGTTATGCTCAGCTATTGTGTCAGTGGTGGTTAAGGGATTATTCCCTTGAGCGATAGAGCACTCGTATGAGAACCAGCGAGCGTAACGACGCTCGGATATATGATTCTCTGTTAGTGAAGCGGGAAAACAGAACCAACGAGCGATAGACGCTCAAGGGTTAGTTTCTCCGAGGGTGAAACTTCATCATAGGATGTCCTCTCTAATGAGGCCCGGTGCAAGGGTTAAGGCTAGACCCTTCCACGAGCCTTATTTCCTCGAGCGCTTTGCTTTGCGGCCCTTTACTCCTCATGGAAGTTGTCTAAGATCGTGACACGTAGACGGTGAGATACGAGCGTATTTTGGGCTCATCACCTATCACAAGAGCCTCAAGTATCTCTTTACTCAAAAGGAGTTGAACATGAGACAGAGGCATTGGGTGTAGTTTCTAGACAATCCAATACCACCCCGGTAAAGCGAATATGGTAGCCGATGCCTTGAGTAAAAAGATGAGTTTGGCTAGTTTGGAAGCAGATTCTTCGAGTTCGGGTTCATAGATGGTTGTTTTAGTGTCTCAGTTGGAAAACCTTACAGTTTAGCCGGATTTGAGACAGAGGTTGTTGGGTGTAGAGATTTAGAAATTAGTAGCCCAATCAAGAGGTGATCCAAGTTCCTAATTCGGATTTGATGATTCGGGTTTGCTAAGGTTTAAAGTGAGAGTATGTGTCCCGGAAGAGCTCAAAAGACATATAATTGAGAAGGCATATAGCTCAGATTATTCGATACATCCGAGAGGTACGAAGATGTATTGGGATTTGAAGGAGAAGTTTTGGTGGAGTGGCGTGAAAAGAGATGTTGTGAACTTCCTAAAGCAATATCTAACGTGTCAAAGAGTTAAAGTAAAGCACTAAAAGCCTGGAGGAACTCTCCAACTTCTTTCGATCCCCGAGTGGAAGTGGGAGCAAGAGACAATGGATTTTGTATCCGGCTTGCCGAGGACGAAAGGAGGGTACGATGGAATATGAGTGGTTATGGAAAGATTAACCAAGTTAGCCAATTTTCTCAAGGTTCGAATGTCCGACGAGGTTCAAAAGCTAGCCGACGTGTATTGCAGAGATATCGTAAGATTGCACGAAGTTCTGGCTAGTATTATTTCGGATCGAGATCCAAGATTTACGACGACGTTCTAACAAAATCTACAGAAGTGTTTGGGCATCCGACTCAATTTTGTCTAATGGAAAAGTGATGGTATCAAATTTGCTGAAAGTGTGAAGTTGGTATACCATTTATGCAATTTTTCCTATTTGGGAATAACGGACGTGGCATTAGCATTTTGGACACGTGTGAAATACTATCCACGTAAGCATAAATTTAATCACATGTGGCCTTTTCCGGCGCCAGCAGGATGTCTTCGGTGAAAATATGCACGGAAATGCTAACTTTTTCAATTAAGGGATTATTTTTTCACCGGAAAAATTTCTGTACCAAACGTACGAAATTGGGTCAGTTGATATACAACGCGTTTTTACAATTTTCCCAACTATCTTATTTGTAATTTTTGATCCCACAATCATAGTTGATTTTTCAATTGTAGTCCTATATTGTCTCTTTGTTTTTTTACAAATATCGTCCCACCATTAACCGTTCGCCAATTATTAACTGAAGTTATTGTAATTTGCCCCTCATAAGAGATTTTATACTCACTTACACCCCTAAAGACGTAAGTAAGAAAATGCTCGAAATTTCTTCGACATGAAGAAATTTCTTCACCGTAACCCAAAAACAGGAAAAAAATATTTTCTTCTTCCTATCCTCAATAATTCATTTATTTGTTTATTAATACAGTATCGGCCGTTGGCAGTGCAATACAAACAAAAGCCTTGGAAATTGATAGAATGGGTAATTTAGGTTGTCCCCTAATACTAATCCTAATCTTGGAAATGAGCCAATAGAAAACAAATCTCTTGGAAATGATATAGGATGGGTAATATTGGCTAGTTTGGCTATATATGGAAACTGTGTGAACCCATATGTTTTCAATTTTCTGGTATAATCCAGGACAAGATTGATGACATACATTGTCCATGCACAACAATACCAAATGCTAACACCTTATAACCTCAACCAAGAGCAAAGAGGTTGGGGAACACATATGGTCACTTGAAAAGACTACCATCAAACTGTCATCAATGATCCCAGCTGGCCTCCTTCGCCATACCCATCTCTAAGATTTTTATGTTAGTCTAATTTGGATGTGTTTGATCTACGTTATTAACAAAGCAATCAATCAATTGAAATTTTGATTCGGGGGTGGAGAATATTATACTCCACCGCCGGATTGATTCAGTTCTATTCTGCTGTCGGATTTGTTACACGGTTTGTATTTTTTTTTAGGTTATGTTATGTTTCAAGTTTTTGTCTCTTCCGTATGGAAGTCTGTCTTTATTTTTTTTGTAATTCTCCGAGGAATTCTTTTGGCCGAGTTATCTGCTGTAGGCCAAAACGTTCTTTTCAATACGGAGAAAAGGTGGCTGCGGAACTTCACATAGAATGAATATTCAAGTTCAAGGAGCCTGTTTCTTCTATTAAACGTGATGCTAATATAATAGCTCACAAGTCTGTTGGAATTGCCGCTTCGGCCTGCGTTGATTTTCCTTTTATTCTTTGTATTTTTGTTTTTGTTCTTTTTGATGTTCAATAATATTCTCCTTTGAGGGTTTGAGTTAAAAAAAATAATAATAATAACCACTATAAAATTATACCAAAAATAAACACTATGTAAAATTATTATTTACGGTTTGATTGGTTTGGGTTCGACAAGTCGAATACATATTAGAATTCTATGTAAAAGTGAGCAATTATAGGCATAGAAGAAATTATAATTGAAATGTTGAGTTTACCAAACTTGGTTAACTTTATCTAGGCAAGTCGATTTCATATTAGAATTCTAGGTAGAAGTGAATAATTTTAGGTAAAATGAAAAAAATTATATGCCTAAAAGAAATTCTATTCAAAATTTTAAATTTACCAAACCTGGTTAACCTTATCAGGCAAGTGATTAGAATTCTATATAAAAGTGAATAATTCTAGCTAAAATGGAAAAAAAGATAGGGTGAGAAGAAATTCTATCCAAAATTTTGAAATTATCAAAGGTTAGGTTAACCTTATCCTCACAAGTTAGAATTTGGTTTAAAATTCTATAGTAAATAATTTTAACTAAAATGGAAAACAAATATATGCCTAGAAGACATTCTATTGAAAATTTTGAATTTACCTAACTTGGTTAACCTTATCAGGCAAGTTGAATTTTTACTAGAATTCTATATAAAAGTGAATAATCTAGATAAAATGGAAAAAAAGATATGGGGAGAAGAAATCCTATTCAAAAATTTGAATTTATCAGACTTGGTTAACCTTACCCAGACAAGTCGAATTTGGATTAAAATTTATGTAGAAGTTAACAATTCTAAGTAAAATGGAAATTTATATGCCTAGAAGAAATTCTATATAAAAGTGAATAATTCTAGCTAAAATGGGGAAAAAAAAGATGTGGTGAAAAGAAACTCTATCCAAGATTTTGAGTTCACTAGACTTGGTTAACTTTATCCGCACAAGTAAAAGTGAATAATTCTAGCTAAAATGGAAAAAAATTATATGTATATATAAGAAATTCTATCCAAAAATTTGAATTTACTAAACCAAACATCTTGAATTGGAATTAGAATTCTACGTAGAAGTAAATAATTCTATCTAAAATGAAAAAAAAAATGGGTAGAATAAATTCTATAAAATTTTGAATTTATAATAATAATAATAATAATATTAATAATAATAATAATAATAATAATAATAATAATAATAATAATAATAATAATAATAATAATAATAATGGTTGTAAATAAATTGAAGATTTGGGTAAAAAAAGTAAATACGTTATGCCGATAAATATCATGATTTCTCAAACACGGCATTTTGCCATGTTTGAGAAAACTCACAAAAACCTCAAAAACCGCTATATCTTACGGGCTGAAGAGATTTTGGTAGAAAAACCAACATGAAAAGTAAATGACAAATTTTGGGAGTTAATTAATTTTATACGACTTCTAAGTGTTCTTCTTGTTGTTATGAATGCTCCACTGTCATCATTTTCTTTCTTTCTGATAAAACTACAATCATTTCATCTTACTACTAGAATGATCCCTCATCTTTACAACCAACTTCAAAATATGTGTTAAAGATGACTTGTTTAGTACATAATTCAAGAAAGATTGCTATTCAAGGATATGTAAACAATATCAAAGATTAAATAAAGGAGAAAGACATAAAACAGAGAGGGCTCTGCTTTCTTTATATGAACATGAAGTCATGAACCATACTATAAGTCTATAACTATATAAACACAATATGTAAACTCAGAATGCTAGTTACATCATACATGCAGCAAAATTTCAAGCTGAAGACAGTTCTAACTTCAAAGTAAGCTCGTCGCAACTCAATACACAGGCAAGATCAAAAATCAAAACTTTTGACAGCATCATCAAGAATGATTACCTCTCAGAACTTCAAATGGAGAAGACAACGACACCCGATAATCAAACTCAACATGCCTTCTGACAAATACATACACGCAGAAGCATTATACACATCTAAACTTCAATAATCAAGAAAATGAGCTGAAATGCAGAAGCGGAGCGAGAAAATGAGCTGAAATGCAAAAGCAGAGCATCATTGCAAGCCCAACACCATGAATCAAACCAAACCCAAATGAAATCAAACGAGGGCTTCAAAAGGCCTCGATTCAAACTACCCAAAAACGCACAAAAAAAAAAGATCGAAAATGCACCTCAAGTACCAGCAAATCACAAACCCCAACTTTTTCAAGAAAACAGTAGAATTGACTATTTTACTAGTCTCTCCGGTTTTAAGAGAAAATTACATTTTTTGTCCCATAAGATTACAACTTTTAATTTTAGTTTCATATTTTTGAAATTAGACATATTTAATTTTATTATTTTTAAAAAGTTGTAATTTTGGTCATATCCGTTAAATCTATGGAAAATGTATTTTTATTTTAAATGCAATTTAGGGAAAAAATTATTGTCCATTAAGCTGTTTTATATGGAAATTTATTTATTAATATATCATTTCAACACTATATTACCTTAATAAGAGTGATTTAGAGTAACACTTCAAAGTGGATTCATAATGCTAAAATGGGGTATTAATAAACAAACTCTAAAAAAAAATGACCTAATGAACAATAACTTTTTCCTCCAAATTGCACTTGATGAAAAAACTGCATTTTTGATCAATTATTTGATATATCAGATCAAAATTACAACTTTTTAAAAATAATGAGACTAAATATATCTAATTTAAAAAATATGAAAGTACTTGTCAAGCTTGAAATTCTCCCATGATCTAGCATCAAAAGAGTATCTGACGATGATAGAGATCAATTTTTGTTTCTAACTACGAGAAGGGGATGGGAAATTTGATCTAAACCTTAGAATCTTGTTTTGGTGTCATGAGATTAGAAAGCAGTTACTTTGAATGGCAAGGCTTTCACCCCTTTTTTCGGAGCCCCGATACGGTCATGGAAAGAGGTACACACTTTTAACACGCCAGTTAAGGTTCTATAACCCTGGCGCCATGCATTCATTGTATCAAAATTATGTATAGTATACTTGTTCACGATTGAGTACTTGGTCATGCAAACATCACATTAAATCTCTTTTGAGATTTGCTTTGTTGCACACTTGGTATATAAACGCATAATTTTATCGGATATTAATCGCTACTATTCGTCGAATTTTGTCATACTACTGGTAATGAGATAAGGTATCATCCGAGGAAATGATAAAAGTTGGGAAGTAGAAGAACCAAAGTATGTGTTTTGGGAAGTTAAACGGTAATCTTAGTGAGAAGACATAGCCTGTTTTTAGAATAGGAAATAAGGATCAACTCTTGAAAGAGAAATGAAGGTAGTATATGAGTTCTTAAAGGAGTCCTTGAACATCGAAACTTATTACCTCTTGAGCATAAGTGTATTCGGACTATATTAGCCACAAGGGAAGTAAGACCACTTTTGACGAAAACCATAATGAACAATTCCGATTGAGTACAACAGGATGGAAGAAGTAACCTACTAAAGTCATATAATTGAGGTAAACTACTATAACGCGTTGTTGTAGGAAACACTCGTGTTATGTGAAACATCTAGTTGGTATAATGAAGTGAAGAGAAATGAATTCCCCGATAGTAAGAAAATGCAATATTCCCTACCGCTAATCAGGAAGTTGTTTGGAAAACTACGAGATTCCCGAGTATGCTTCAAGTTAGATTTGAATAAGGGCAAGGTACCTCCAACTGAAGGACAAAGAAGAATGTCCCAAGAAATTGAAGATAAATTCTCAAGGGTAGAAATAATGATGGATTTTGAAAGTCTGGAAGAATACATCTGAGTTAGAGGTCTCTTGACAGGTGGAGTATCATGAAATGTTTCCAAAGAAGTAAAGTAAAGACCGGCTTATGTACCAATAACAACCTATACAGACGCATTGAAAGAAGGATGAGGTAGTATGTTGACGCAATATAGAGAAATAACAGTGAATACTTCAAGAAAGCTTAAATCACATGAGATCAATTACCCTGCACATGACTTGGAGTTACCAAGAATCTTTTTCGCTCTTATCAAGTGGAAGCATTACCTTTATTGGGTTATATTTGAATTCTCACAAATCGAAAGAGTTTATTCTATTTGTTCAGTCAAGAGGACCATGACTGTGTATTTGGTACCATCTTAAGAAGCTAATGTGGTAGCTGATGTGCTAAGTCGGAAAGCTAGACTAGCTAACCCGATATATTATCACCACTGAAATAAGAAGGGATGAAAGCACAATCTAATGATGAGTGGATTAAGGAATGTTTACATTTCAAGTATAAAGGATGACGAGGTCCAAATCCAGAGTTAGTGAAGATGGGAATTTGAGGTATAAAGGTAGAGTTTGTGTGCCAACATTAATTCAAGAAGAAGTACAAGACGAAGCACATGAGACATATTATGCAATACATCCTGAAGGGACAAAGATGTATCAGGATCTCAAGAAACACTTCTAAGGGCATGAATGAAAAGAGATGTAGCTGAAAATGTCAAGAAATGTTCAGCTTTTCAAGAGGGTAAAGCAAAAATATCCAAATCTAGACGAAAAGTGGTAAACCCAGCCAATTCATACTTGGCGATAGATCAAATAATTACGTACTTTGTCACCAACTTAACGTATGAAAGGAGGACAGTATAATCGTCATAGTATATAGATTGATTAAATCAGCACATCATCAGACATAAAGATAGTCATTAAGGATGATAAAGAATCTAGAAGACATGATGAAGGCATGTACATTAGATTCTCGAGTACCTTGTTGAGTCGTCCCAAGTTTTGGTAATGAAGAAAGTACCATGAGGATCCAATTCAACTGATGGTCTACTCCATATAAGATTTTTGGAAATTAAGTTACCTGGGTTGAGAAATTGGAAAATCTCCTAGTAAAGGTCCTAATAAAAGGGCATAACATTTGGAAATCAATGTGGGAACCAAAGAAAATATACAAGAACATCATCCAAAGCAGTCCAAGGAATGGTGGTGGAATCTGATGACAGATTCCTTTTAAGGTGGGAAGATTGTAACAACCCGTATCAGGGCCTAGCTGGAAACGGTAAACTAAGGATAATTCGAATGCGTTTATATATCTTGATTCATCCTTAAATTTCTTCATGCGTGCATTGCATCTCTAAGTAAAATAAGTGCTCTAATGTGTTATTATGTTATTCCGATGGAAGTTTGGCACTGAAACCCTAAATAGTATTCATTTCCCGACCCTATGTCGTCTCATTTCCATCAATAAAATCCTAAAGGGTCAAATTCCATGTTTTCCAATCGTCCCAACTCGTTTTTTTCAAGCTCCGAAACATTTTCTTGAATTTTAAAATAATTTAAAGTTTTATTTTTGAAAAATTACTATTCATCGTCAAAATGAACTTTTTATCAGTACATATTTTACCCCTCAATATTATACTCAAAATGTTCCTTGATTTATTTTATGAATTTTGGTATCTTTTTTGATACTTAATTCAACCCCTAGCTCAAGTTATAAACGAAAACGAATTTAAACTGGGGTTACTATTCATCTTACGAATGCTACTTTCAAAGCGTTAATATTTTGATACCCAATATTGGGCTTAAAATGATTCTCTATTTTAAAATCACATCTGAGCTTCGTTTATAATCGAAAAACCTTTAGGAATAAAGTTACTATTCACTTCAATATTTAGAACTTTTAAATCATAAATCCGATTTTGACATATGAGTAACCGTGTCGAAGGTAATTTTATTTTCCAACTTTGGACACTTTTTCTGCTTTCGAATTTCGACTTTTGGAAGCGAAATTACCTAAAAACCATTTGTCTACCATTTTATAATTAAATTTTGAGAAAATGTAATTAATTTTCAAAATTACAAAAAGTACCCCCGTCTTTTCTCGGTTTTCTTATAAATTGCAAAATCACCCCACCGACCACTATAAATACAGCATGATTGGCTCATTTTTCATTTGCCCAATCACTTTCTCTCCTCCTCACAAGGTAAGTCGTCTTCTTTTCTTTTCTTTTATATCGTTTTGCATATAAATATTTATATTATAGTCGTTTAGTTTTAGTTTGTAAATGGTGGGGTTTGTAAATGGTGGGGCTCTCGAGATTTGAAGCTTATAAAATGAATGTTTAATTGTGGTTCTGACATTGCATGCTCATTATAAATGAATATTATGATGGTGATTAGAATATTAATTTAGAGAACTAAGAGTAGATGCATTTAATTTCCGTGTGCACATTGTGAAAACTGTTATGAATGCATATCTGTATAATATGAAAGGATTACATGTGTCTGTATTATTTCATTAATTAGCTGAGTATGTAAATATTATGTAAGAATGCATTAATTATGTTGTTTAGTGCTAATTTTATTGTTTGTCGTAAACATATTTGGTAATGATTAGAATATTAATTATTAAAATTAGGAATACATGCATAAATTAATATGCATGTTCATGGTATTATTAGTAAGGTTCTGTATCAAATTTCTTATGATGATTACCATTAAAAATAGTCTTTAATTACGCAATTAGTTAGTGTTAATGAAATATTGTCAGCTGTTAGTATTTATTAATTAGCTATAACTAAACCTGATTCGTATATAATTAATGATTAGTTAATTGATATTGATTAAAAGAGATTAGTTTAGTTTCAGATTAGTAGCCGAGATTTATTAATTAATGTTAATTAAACTTGATTAGTTGAGATTAGTGATTATTATATTTTAATTAATACTAATTAA
>JBBMKE010000009.1:16804886-16815531 GCA_037834125.1 Lippia alba | reverse complement strand
TTTATTTATATTAAAAACATGTGCACATTGCGTGTAGAGTATTTAAATACCGGAAAACCACTTAAAATTCGTAAAACCACTCAAAATTAGATGGAGATGGCGGTTTATAAATATCAAATAGTTGAGATGGTGGTTTGCAACGAAAATAAATTTGAATGACAAAATGTAAAAAAGGGAATAGTTCGGATGGCAAAAAGTATTTATCGCATTTCATTTTTATATAGAGATCTATATTTCAATCAATATCTACAATAATAAAAGTCTTTTAGAGTACCCATTTGTAGGTATATTATCCTCATTATCCTCCTATGATATATTTCTATAACTATAATATTTGATTTGATTCATCCAATGTACAATTCTTATTACCAATTAAATATTTTATTTAGTCTTTGAATTAATTGGAAACATTTCAAATTTATAAATAAAACATTATTGAATATTGACTAATAACCACATAACAAATACTACACGGTGAAAATTTTCCGTGTCTGCCCACATCTATTCTACGTTAGGTTATTCTATTAAAATGGTATATTTTACATTGATTTAGCAGCAATTTCATATTTTGCATAAAAAGAAATATTGAATTAGTTTCGTTAGATGATGATCAATTATCATAATTAAGTCATGACATGCATGCAAATATAAAACTTAAGAAAATTGAACTCAAACTCACTAATTCAATCAGTCGAGATCCAATCTCCACGAAATCTAAAAATAACTTCCTCTTAGTAAAAAAAACTCTCAAACTTCCTTTTATTTATTTGCAAAATTAATTATTCATGCACTGGAATACTGGATTTCCTTTTGTACTCTCCAATCTTACCGAGTTCCCTCCGCGACTGAAATTGCAGAGTTGGGATTTATCGCAATTTCCACCGTTTGCAGGTAATTGCTTGGACAGGAATCGCCATCTGATTTTGCGTGCTGCTTATTATTTAGGTAAGGATTTTCTGAGATATCACTTGAATTCACTTGCAGTTTATGTGGAAATCGGAGAAAGTTAACGAGTGGGTGGTGTTGAATCTGTTGTGGGTTTTAATTTGATTGTCAATTCATGTTTTGTGTGATGATTTGTTTACTTGTGCCGATTAACGTCTTTGTGATTTTCGCTAAGTCGCTCATTGTTTGTTCTTTTTATTGCAGAATCGGCATATTATGCGCTTCTATAGGTTACGAGCTGATATTTTGGAAGTTGATGATCATAGTTTTTGGTGAATTGATGTTTTCTCATATGTTTGTTCATGTTTTGGTGTCTTCTATGAAGCAAACGCGTGTTTGGAATTAAGACCTCAACTGGTGCAAGGCATTCAAAACGGATTCTATGTAGTTCTGGAATTTATGTTCCATTTTTGTTAGTACAGAGGCTACAAATTTAGAGTAGAAGACATGAGTTCTGTTTCAAGTAATGAATCAACTAAAATTGCCTATCCAAAGAGCTTTGTAGCTATTGTTACTGTAGGGATGGGACTTGCCATATTCTTATTCATTGCTTCTACGGTAATGTTGTGGCAACCCATCGGTTCTACTATTCGTGGGTATTTCTATGCTATTGATAGCTTGAGAACTACTGAATTGAAGTCCTCAGATGGCAGTTCAGTTCCATTTGAAGAAAAAGGAAAATCAAATTCAATATTTTCCGATGGCCGCAAAGATGAAGACTTTTCTCTGCATGGGGATAGTAAATCTGATCAATCCGGTCAACCTGACGTTAAGGGCTCTGTGATAGAGAAAATTCAGCAGCCTGAAACACAAAATAAGAATGAGCCGATAGATTCAGGAACAATGGAAACAAAGAGTTTGAAAGTAGCACAGAAAAATGATGGGAATGCTGCAATCTCATCTAGTAAGGAGACAGAACTAAAGAAGGGAATGGAGTCTTCTGCTGCCATCACAAATTTGAGCCAAGCTAATGTCGTTGATTCAGGTACAATTACATTGTCACTTGAGATCAATTTTCCCCAAATGCTCACCCTTCCATGGGATACTCGACTTTCTCTCTCATCTTTGTTGTTTTGTGGCATTCTATGGTGTTATCATACTTTTCTTATCTGAAACCAGTTTCCTCAGTTATACACACTCCAATACCATGGTAGGTGATTTATTAATTTTGGCACTTGTAAGCTGCCAATGTTTTCACTTGAATATAATCGACATGTTTATTTGTTTTTGTGGTTTAAATGTAGTATATTATGAATAATTGAATCAAGTACCATGCACAAATTTTTGTGGTTTAAATGTAGTATATTATGAATAATTGAATCAAGTACTACGCACAAAATGTTGGTTTAAAACAGAGCTGTATTTATGCTGATATTTCACACTTCAAATCTTTACACGGTTAGGTTATATTATGTTTCAGGTTGTGATCTTTACCATGGAAAATGGGTTCATGACCCCAGTGGACCATTGTATACAAACAAATCTTGTCCTGTGATCACACAGATGCAGAACTGCCAGGGAAATGGAAGGCCAGACAAAGATTATGAGAACTGGAGATGGAAACCCTCCAAATGTGACGTCCCCAAGTTTGATGCAAAGAACTTCTTGGAGTTAATGAGAGGGAAAACATTAGCTTTCATTGGTGATTCAGTTGCAAGAAATCAGATGGAATCATTGTTATGCATCTTGTGGCAGGTTAGCATACACTCTTTCCCAACATCACACGCAACAACATCTCGATCGGCCATTTGCATAGCTCTTCCTACTTTTTGTATATCCATCATTCTTATTAGGGATAATTATACTGACAAACCAAAGTTTTGGCTCAATTACACAAACTTCCCCTTGAGTTTGAATAATTATAAAAACATCCGCTATAAAAGAATCTATATTACATTTGAATCAAATAATTTTGATGACATCAACATATTATGAATACCCTATTGCTTGTCGATATTGATTTTATATCATCGACTAGAATAATATGAGTTGGCCAATCTTAGGGTATGAAATCAGAAATCTTTGTAATTTTTTAAACGCAGGAAAGGTTTGTTTAATTAGACCAAGCCTACGGGTATAAGAGAGTAACTACGCTTTTTTATTATTAAAGATTAACCACTCATTCTTGTACTTCTCAGGTTGAAGTTCCCAAAAACAGAGGCAATAGAAAAATGCATCGCTACTATTTTAGATCCACATCAACAATGATTGTCCGAATATGGTCCTCTTGGCTTGTCCACCAAACAATAGAACCATTCAGCTTTGCTCCGGCTGGTGTATCTAAGCTCCACCTCGATGCTCCCGACGAGGACTTCATGCAATACATCCCAAATTATGATGTAATTATCCTATCCTCGGGCCACTGGTTTGCCAAACAATCCGTTTACATACTAAACAATGAGATTGTTGGAGGGCAGTTATGGTGGCCAGACAAAACTAAACAAAAGAAGATTAACAATATTGAAGCTTTTGGAGCATCAGTTGAAACAATTCTGATTGCCTTGGGAACACATGAAAACTACACAGGCCTTACAATTGTTCGTAGTTTTTCTCCTGATCACTATGAAGGTGGGGCCTGGAATACCGGAGGATCTTGTACCGGAAAGGTTAGGCCCTCTTTGGAAGGTGAGTTGGTTGAAAATGGGTTTACCAATATAATGCACGAGCAACAGGTTAGGGGATTTAATCGTGCTGTTAAGAAAAAGAAGAACAAGTCTAGTATGGTTTTGATGGATATTACGAACGCTTTTTCGTACCGACGTGATGGGCATCCAGGCCCGTATAGGAGCCCGGATCCTAACAAGATTACCAAAGTAGATGCAAATGGTAGGCCACCACCACAGGATTGCTTGCACTGGTGCATGCCTGGACCGGTTGATACATGGAATGAACTGGTATATGAAATTGTAAGAAGAGATTTTGCAGATAGGCAGAAAAGAGGGTAAACTATTTTCTTAGCTAGTATACAGTATACTTTCTTTTTTCTTTTCCCTCTCAATGATGTTGTTTGCATTAGATTACAATTTTTAGTTGTAGATAACTACACTAAGGCCCAACAAGTGGGTTTTTTTTATAGTCATACTTGACTCAACCATGTCACTATAATAACGAATGAATATTTTATAATTATTGTTTGATTGACTCTATCAAATCACTATAATAAGAAATTGATATTTTATATCTATTGTTTGATCAACGTAAAATTTTAAAAAATAATTAATTAAATGACAAATATATTATTATTGGTTGAATTCTAATAAATTCAGTATCTATTAATATTTGTTCGAGCGTACAAGAATTTGTAAACGATGGTGTAACTGAAATGCTCTATTTAAACACCAACACAATTGAATTTGAATTTGTGCAATCTTCTTTTTATCTTTTCCGGAATATAAAAGTTGGATATTAATATTAACTTGTCGGTTTATGTGCGATCCAAAGCGAAAAGAAACATGTGTGGTATAGATGTGGTCCTTCAGAAACAATCAAAGTATCAAACGTTTCACCCTTTAAACGTGACAACCTCAATTTCGAAGCACAAAAATAAAGCCCAACAATGGGGCCCAATATATCGCTGACTATAACGGATCTCCCCCATTGCCGTCGAATCCTAACAGAAACGCCGTAATTGATACCCTCCTGTTACCGTTTATTTGTCACAGTCAGTCAAAACTGAAGAACTAAATTAAAAATTTGAACTTTCCGCTTTGCATACATCACTGAAACTAAAACCCTCGTCATCTACTTTAACGGTCGACTTTCCAAACTCATACTACCTGTTTTCTCTCTCTAGTTTATCTCCGCAATCCTTCGAATTCTCTCCTTTCTTGTTGAATTCAAGCCCGTAATCTGGATTATAAGCAGGTAGGAGAAATTTTGATAGCTTTTGAGATTTGGTTTTCAGGTATGATCGCCGATCTACGTTTCATTTCAGTCGATTTTCTGTTTTGGCCAAGTTTTCTCCTTTTTGGTTACCATAGAATTGAACAAACTAAAAGGTGTTTTAAGGAAGGGAATTAGCAGACCACACGCGAAATTGATCAATTCTGTTTTGTTAATTAGCCAGTTACTCGTAAACATACATACAGGTTACTGATTTTATAATTTTAAAATTTTTTACTTTTTATTATGGGAAAATTTTGATTTGAGGTTGTTTGATTGACTTCGCTGTTAACGGAAGATACGGTTATACTGGGGTTTGATTGATCTGAGGTGGGTAGACAAATTGTGAGTGCTGCGATAGAGTTTTACAGCAAATTTTTGCTCATGGTTTTCTTATTAACTCTAGAGGAAAGTGAGTCAATACTTACTGGAACTAGTATGCTAGTCGCACTTTACTGCCTCTTCGGTTATTTGCCTTTCTCTATATCACCAGAATTTATATTTACGTTTTACATCTCGGTATCAAGTTTATCTTTTCAGATTCTTGTTTGAACTTTTAATTGCGGTAGTTGCAAGGCATGAAAGTTGTGTCGTGATCATAAAAAAATAATTCATCATGTAAGATCAGTGCATACCTATCCAGACAGTTGGATTTAAACGAAAATTTGAGTCGGGTGAAATTATCAGATAAACAATATGCTGTCAGAAATGCTGATTGTTTATTTAGAACTATGTTGTTTTTCTTCGAATTGGGTCATTCTGATGGACCTTTCTCTCGTCATTTGTGTTTGTGATTATCTGAGTGACTCCTCATGCAGGTGAAATTACCTTCAAATGTCGAGAGGTCAGAGCAATCTGCTTTTGCGAATAGAAAAGACATGTGGATCTCTTCTATATGAATTGCAGGTTTTTTTAATGATTTGAACTAGATGCTGCTTACAATTGCCTTTTGCCCCCTAACTTTTTCCTATTCACCTACTATAATTAGTACTTTTTTTTTTTAATATTCTCATGTCCCCATGACGGCAATGCTTTTTTACATTGGTAGAAATGCCACAGACTTGTATTATTTTCATTTTGCTACTGTGATTCTGTTTATCAGATAATATGGGATGAGGTTGGAGAATCTGATGCTGAAAGGGACAGAATATTGCTCGAACTTGAACAAGAATGTCTAGAAGTTTACAGGAGAAAAGTGGATCAGGCAAACAGGTGTAGGGCTCAGCTGAGGCAGGCAATTGCTGATGCTGAAGCAGAGCTTGCTGTCATCTGTGCTGCAATGGGAGAGCGGCCAGTGCATATTAGCCAGGTCAGACTTGGGTCTGGTTGGATCAACTCCTCTATCAAACAATTTTGCTGTATTATTCCTTCCATCTTTGACCAATCTTGGCCTCAACCGGTCAATCGAATATTTTTACTTAGTGATTAGAAGTTCCAAATCGATGTGAAAATATCTACATAACTTATTAACCTATGAACTTTGAAGTGGTCATTCACTGAGATATGAATTGTAAGATTCAGTAGATAAATCATATGCTCTCATATAATCTAGACACAAAAAGAATATATTTAACAGTAAAAAAAGAGGAAATTTCAATTTTGGCTACTCAGTTTAACAATTCCAACGTCTTTCTTCATGCAGTCTGATCAAAGTCCTGAAAGCTTGAAGGATGAACTTAGATCCATCCTTCCACAGATAGAAGAGATGAGAAAGAGAAAAAATGAGAGGAGGAATCAATTTCTCGAGGTTCTTGAAGAGATACAGCTTATTAGGAATGAAATCTATAGTTCAGAGGGTTTTGCTTCAAATAAACCGGCAATGGATGAATCTGATTTATCTGTAAGGAGGCTGGAAGAATTGCAAGCCGAGCTGAAAGCACTCCAAAAAGAAAAGGTTAATTTTATCCATCTTTTGTGTTGCCATTTAAGTTCTTGACATTTTTCTGTAATTCCCCTCTGACATATTCTCATGAGTGTAGAGTGAACGGCTGGGGCTGGTGATGGACCGCCTGAACTGTTTGTACTCACTATGCATAGTGCTTGGTTTGAACTTTGAGAGAACTGTAACTCATATTCATCCGAGTTTGGCAAAACCTGAAGGTTCAAAGAATATTAGTAGTGGTACTATTGAGCAGTTGGATACTACTGTGCATAAACTAAGAGAGCTCAAATTACAGCGAATGCAGAAGGTATGTTGTTTCTTGATATGCTTTTGCTTCTTCTGATTCATTAATCTTTCAGTTAAACAGTTTTTGATCAATGGTCGCTCTTGCAGTTACAAGACCTTGCAGCTTCACTATTGGAGCTTTGGAACTTGATGGACACACCAATTGAAGAGCAACAGAGTTTTCAGAAAGTTACTTGTAATCTAGTCTCCTCAGAAGAAGAGATGACAGAGCCTAACATGCTTTCTGTTGACTACATTAGTCATGTGAGTTTAAATCTTGAGGGGTAAAGATAGTACATATCTTGGTTTGTTACAAAATCTTGCTTTGTTTTGCTGGTTGTAAGTTAAAATTTATAGAGTTGGTGTTGCTGAAGTTACGCATACTATTCATCTTTCAGGTGAAAGCAGAAGTTTCTCGGTTAGAGGAGCTAAAAGCTAGCAAAATGAAAGAACTTGTTTTGAAAAAGAAGGCTGAACTAGAGGATATCTGTAGGAAAACACATATCATCACAGATACAAACAGTGATATGGAATTAGTTATAGATGCCATTGAATCTGGTATTCAGCTGTGTACAAGATAATGGTTTTTTTTTTTTTTCCTGCGACATTGATTCTATATTCTCATAATCTTTTTTTTTTTTTTTTTTGCTATAAGGAGCTGTTGATGCCGATTATGTTCTTGAACAAATTGATCTTCAAATAGGTAGAGTCAAAGAAGAGGCTCTCAGCAGGAAGGAAATCCTTGAAAAGGCTGAGAAGTGGGTGGCTGCATGTGAGGAGGAGAGCTGGCTCGAGGAGTATAATAGGGTTTGGTTCCTATAACTCGCTGCTCGAAACATGCTATAAATAGACATGTGCTCAATGTAAATCTTGTTTCTGCTGTAGGATGATAATAGGTACAATGCCGGGAGAGGTGCTCATCTTGCATTAAAGCGTGCTGAAAAAGCTCGAATATTGGTCAATAAACTTCCAGGTACCAAGATTTGCAACTCATATTAGACCAATTTTTTCTCGCAGCGGCGTTAAATGATAAATGAATTTGATATGCACATTCTATTTTGACATTGGTTTTGTTATATTGCTGGGTTCGAACAGCAATGGTGGATGCACTGGCTTTAAAAACCATAGCCTGGGAACATGAGAAAGGAACAGAATTTTCTTATGATGGTGTAAGTGCTAACAAACCAAGTTTGAAATGCAATTTACGTGATGTGTTTTAGCTCTCATTTTAAATTAACTTTTATATCTAGGTTCATCTTCTTTCTATGCTTCAAGGATATGTGGTAACACGACAAGAAAAAGAACTAGAGCAAAAGAAACAGAGGGTATGGACTTCTCTGTCATGGTTTCATTTTATAAACTTGAAATGCATAACTCTCTCTTTCTCTAACCCCCTCTCGTTGTTTCTTTTCTATTTTTCTTTTCCAAACTTCAGGAGCAGAGGAAACTTCAAGGACAGTTATTAGCAGAGCAGGAAGTTCTTTATGGTTCTAAGCCAAGTCCCGTGAAGTACAAGAATGCGAGGAAAGGATCTAGGTTATCATGTGGTGGTGCAAGCAATAGAAGACTTTCTCTTGGTGCTCCTTTGCTACAGACTCCAAAACGTGATACTCCTTCTAAAAAAGCAACTCCTAATACATCGAATGCCAAGAGAAATGGACGTCTCAATCAGGACCGTGTTAAGGATGACGGCTTTGCAGTTCTGTCTAATGGTAAATTAGTTCGGTTTCTGTCTTGACACTCCCTTTCTTCTTGTTGATTATTAGAGACCTCTTGAGTCCTCCATTTGCCTTTCCAGTGAAGAGGTGGTTATATTCACAATTTATCTAGGATAAAAATTAGTGTTCAATGTAATTACAAATGAAGAACATTATTTGCTTTTATATTCCATATGTATAGTAAACCTTATTAAACCCTACTTATAAAATCTCTTCAACATTTGCAGGGAGGAGGCGTTCAGACATGACTGGACTAAAGCAACATTCCATCATCTCAGTAAATGGTCGGGACCGGCACTCACCCCTGGCGCGAAAGCCATTCTCACCCATTTCTTCCACGAAGTCCTCAAAGCCCAACGCAGCTAACTCTTTAGAAGAACATAATGAGAAAATAAACAAAATACTCCACAAGAACCCGACTGTCACTAACAACACACCTTGCCGAACTCCTCCTAAGACGACCATCCCTGCTGCAGAGCAAGAAAACAGGACGCCCCAAACAAAGGTAGTCAACTTATGCTCCACACCCTCAACGGCATTGGTTCCAATGCAGACAGCTACAACACCAGCATCTACCAAGAAGGTTGAAGAGGAGAATGAGTATTCTTTTGAAGAGAAGAGAGCAGGTTTTGTGCTGCCTAGATACACTTAATGACTGTGATGAACACTAATTCAGCTGAAATTATTCTGTATTAATTCATATCTCGGTTTTTTCTGATCACAAGCCAATCTTTATCTATCTTTGGCTAGTGTACATAGTAACATAGTGGACAGAGATGTAAACCTGGTGGATCATGGATGTGAAAATGCAGTTCTTCAAAATCTAATGTTAGTTTTAATTCTTATATTATCAGTCCAATGTAATTGTTCTTTTAGTAATATAAAAAGAGTGAACTTTCATATTTTGTCAAATTTCAGTTTGATTGCAAAAGTTCAAATTATGGTTTGGTCCGGTGTCACCAGCTGATGGGAAATAGAAATGCAGTGGCATGATAATGGGCCGGGTCAGGTCCCGACCCGACCCGATAATTGATGGGCTTGTTCTTCTTTTTCCTCTAAAAATGATTCTGCAAAACCCTGAGCCTTTTTCAAAAATGACCCCATTTTCTTTCTATATGAATAAAATACCTTAAAGGTAGTCGCTGATGAGATCAGCGATTCTCCTATTATATTTTTTATTTATTTTCTTTTATTGTTATATACTTTATGTTATTTGTAATTCTATCCCCAAAAGTTTTAAATTATTTTAAATGAGTATATAAAATATATTTTTAGTCATAATGTCAAGAGTAAAAATATAAACATTAAAATTAATCATGCTTAATGAAGAGAAGTACTCTAAAATTCACCATTTAATTCATAATACACACAAATAATTTGTAAAAATTTTATTACCTCCTTTTATCTCCTTCCTCTTCTAGAAATCTGATTTATTAATTCTCTAAGACTCGTCTTCGTTTTTCCTCGATCAACCCTTCTTGTTCCAAAAGTCCTCACAACTCCATGCTTTGTTGGACATCAACTGGAAACAGACTTTGACCTCCAACGAAAATCCTCACTACGGCTTGTAAGTTTCAATAAAAGATTTGAGAGAATAGATGGAGTAAAAAGATTTAATAAAAATTTTGGACAAAGTATTTATCTCGTGTATATGAAACGAAGAATTTTATTTCCTTCAAATAAGGTTTATACAAACATTATATATTTCTGAAAAAGAGATTTTTCAGATTTCAAACACTTAATACTCACGAAACTTAAAGACTTCAAGATATTTTACATAATACTCTCAGATTCTAAGACAAGGTACTTCATCTTACAAATGACTCTTATTTATAGGCTATATTCTTCCTATTATCCGGACTTGAAATCTTTATTTGAGATCCACTGCTTTATCCTTCAAAGGTCCAGATCTTGCCGACACTTTTCTATGGTT
>JBBMKE010000009.1:16778999-16797201 GCA_037834125.1 Lippia alba | reverse complement strand
TAATTCCTGACAGTTTTCCATAGGATATATTATTTGTTTTTCTTCAGTTTTAACTATCTGCTTATCTTTTTCTTTCCCTTTAAGATCACTAAGAAGTTTATTTAATATTTCTTGTGTATTATCTATTTCATTTATAACAACATGTCTTTGTATTTTTTCTAAAAGAATTTGTTGTAACATATCTATGATAGTATTTAATTGTGGATTGTAGTAGTGTGGAATAAATGTGGATATTCTCCCCCCTCCTGATGACAAGAGAAAATGTTATTATCAATCTGATAGTATGATTCAATTTCTTGATTATTATTATTTATATTCTGAATAGTCTGTTCTAGTGTAGATATTTTTGCATTAGTATTGATAAGTTGTTCATATAATGTTTTTACTATATTATTTAAAGATTGT
This sequence comes from Lippia alba, assembly GCA_037834125.1. NCBI lineage: Eukaryota > Viridiplantae > Streptophyta > Magnoliopsida > Lamiales > Verbenaceae > Lippia > Lippia alba. The sequence continues at coordinate 16,796,796 of JBBMKE010000009.1, read as the reverse complement.
ACTTATTCGTTTAATGTTCCTACAAGTTTTTGTAATTCTTGTGTAAAATTCAAGCTGATGAGAGTATATTTATTTTTCTTATTTTATTTTCATACAATTTTATTGTTTCATTATTTTCTTCTAGCAATTGTTTATTTATTATATTATATCGGGGTATATTCTGCATTTCCCATATTAACATTTTATTATGTCTCTTTATCCAGTTGATTCCTTTTTCTAAATCTGACAAAGTTTGTTTAGATTTTATTATCTCTTTCATGAGATATTTTTCTCATTGTTCTAATATTTCTATTCGACTTGTACACATATTTTGTTCAGATTGATTATGATTTGTTTTTAACTTTTCTGTATTATATTTTATTGTTTTTCTTGCACTTAATCTTTGTTGTCTGTTCATATTTTTTTCATATAAATCCATTTTTAATCATTTATTTCTCGTTCATATATTTTCTTTACTAATTTCGTATTTGTTATTTTAATTTGTTCATCATTGTCTTTTAGATTTTTTATCATTCCGTCATTAGGATATATAAAAATTTCTTTCATAATAGTTTCATATTTTGTTGTACATTCTAACCTTTTTCCTAATTTTCTTATATCCAATTTTATTTTTCTTTGATGGTTTTTATCCATTTTTTGTTTTATAATAAGTATTGTGGTGTTAAGTATAATTTTTAAAACTTTTTGTATAGTTTTAGAATATTTGTCTTTTGTGTCATGATGAAGACGTTTTCTATATATACGTCTAATGCCATTTTTGTACTATTTTTAAAGTGTACCCCATTTTTTTAATATGTTAGGGAATAGTGTGCTATTATTGAAATTTCACCCAATAATATAAACAAAGGTACTATATTTTATTATTTGATTATTTTTTAAAAATTATACACTAATACCGAGACAAATATAAAAACACCATCTTCTCATCATATTAGTTTCACTAAACCAAAACTGAATTAGAATTATTCTAATATTTTATCTAATGTTTTCAAAAGCAAACCGAAAATTGAATCGATAATCCTATTGGCCAGTGATCGCCTGCCGTACTTCCCTTCTGAGATATAGTAGAAACATTTTGTTATGATGGTGAGTGAGAAATGAAAATTTTGTGTGATTGGATCGCTCCAATCTCAAGGTTTGAGATTCCGTAAGTAACTCAGTGTCTAACTTTGTCTTGAAAGAAGAAAATGAAATAGAACCGGTAATATATTTTACCTTAAATTAAAATTATATTTGAGCATTTATGTTTTCTTTATTTCTACCAAAAAAACATTTATGTTCCTTTAGTATTATTAATTTCAAGGAATTTAATAAATAGAAAACAACCAACCATTAATCAACCTAGTTTCCAAATTCCAGTAACTAGACCAATACTGTTGTTGACCAAATAGTCAACACCTTATTCTGGTTGGCTGCTTTAGTGTGGGCCCCACCCTGTTGACGAATCTCCGATTTTCATTCGTGGATTCTCCTACACGCGCCATAGCAGCACGTGGGACAAGGAAAAGGTGTCTGTGATGTCGTCAGCAAACCCAAAAGTTGATAAAAAGAAGCTAATAAAACTCCGAAACGAGACACTCATTGCCCCCATTTTCTTTCTTCCTTCCCCCACAGACTCAAGAAAAGAAAAGAAAAGAAAAGAAAAGAAAAGAAAGCATTACTTTCTCTCTCTATTTGTGTATGGCTGCCAATGCCAATTCTTTCTCTCCTATTATAAGGGTATTTCTCGGGGTCTCTGTCTTTGTCGTTATGTTCGACTGAGCAATTTGTCAAACAGCTACACGGCAACTTTTGATTCTCTTTTTTCAGCTGCTTTTTCCCGCAGGAATGCCGGATGCCGGCGGGGTACTATGCCGGAAACAAAATTGTCACCTTGTGTCGGACCGGTTTTCGTAGATGAAGTAGTCTTTTCATGTCAGGGAGGTCTCTTTTTTGGCTTATGAACAGCTACTTACCCAGAAAAGGAAAAAAGCTTTGGTCTTTAAGCGGAGGAGGTGACTGCCGCCGGAATTGGGACACCCGTTTGCCGGAAATGAAAGCCCGTGTCGATGTCTAAAGCAAAATCAACCTCAATTGGGGCGTCTGAGGATGTGGTGGGTAAACGTTATGAAGGGTTGGTGGCTCTCCGTACGAAGGCGGTGAGAGGGAAAGGAGCTTGGTATTGGGCTCATTTTGAGCCTATTCTGATCACCAGCTCCGAGACGAACCTACCGAAAGCTGTGAAGCTGAAGTGCACTCTTTGTAATGCTTCATTTTCTGCGTCAAATCCGTCAAGAACTGCTTCGGAGCATCTGAAACGTGGTACTTGCCCCAATTTCAGCTTAATGTTGAAGCCCATTCAACAGTTGCCTCCTCTGGCCTCGCCTTCCGCAAATCATCGCAAGCGGCGCTCGGAATTCCAGCAAGGTGCGCAAGGTACTTCGTTGGATGTTTGTCCTATTAGTATGGTTCATTCATCGCATTTTGAAAATGAAGTGAGGCCGTTGGCACTGTTGGAAGACGGTGTGAAAAAGCTCAAGAGCCCAAAATCATCCTCTATCCCCTCGTTGAGCGATAACCAAATTGATAAAGCGTTTGATTTTTTGGCTGATTGGTTTTACTCCTCGTGTGGGTCTGTAACACTTTCGAGTCTTGAGCATCCGAAGTTCAGGGCTTTTCTTAACCACTTGAATTTGCCTCAAGTGTCGAAAAGGGACTTTTCATCGGCCAAGCTCGATTATAAGTTTGAGGAAGCTAGCAGGAAGTCAGAATCTAGAATCAGAGATGCAGCTTTTTTTCAGGTTGCTTGTGATGGGTGGAAGATGGAGAGTTTTGCTAATGGTGGTAAATGCTCGGTTAAGTTTATGGTCAACCTTCCTAACGGGAGAAGTGTTTTCCAAAAGGCGGTGCATTTCAATGGAGGCAAAGTACCATCGGATTATGTGGAGGAGGTTTTGTTCGAGACCATTCGAGGAATATGTGGTAACAATATGCAGAGATGTGTTGGCATTGTTTCTGATAAGTCTAAAGCTAAAGCATTAAGAAATTTAGAGCTCCAGAATACTTGGATGGTCAATATATCTTGTCAGATTCAGGGATTCCTTAATTTGATTAAAGACTTCCATAGAGAACTTCCCTTGATTAGTGTTGTTACTGAAAAGTGTTTAAAAGTTGCAAATTTGATTAATTCTCAACCACAGGTTAGAAGTTGTTTCCACAAGTTTAGGTTGCCAGGGCTCAAATTAGTTGGGTTCATTAGAGTTCCTCCCCCTAAGTGTGACCTCTCTAAGAATTTCACCCTATTTATTGCAATGTTAGATGATATATTGACCTGCTCCAGAGTTCTACGTCTAGTTGTGTTGGATGATTCGTATAAAGCTGTTTGCTTAGACAATCTTGTTGCTAGAGAAGTTGCTGATATGGTTCAGGACTCCACATTTTGGAACAATGTAGAAGCTTGTCATTCACTAATAAAGTTGATAATGGAGATGAGTGGAGAGATTGAGGTAGAAAGACCATTACTTGGGCGATGCCTCCCTCTTTGGGAAGAACTGAAGGCTAAAATAAAGGGGTGGTGCAGCAAATACGGCTTTTCTGAGGGACCCGTGGAGCAAATAGTTGAAAAACGGTTCAAGAAAAATTACCACCCGTCTTGGTCAGCTGCATTTGTTCTTGATCCATTATACTTAGTGAGAGATTCAAGTGGAAAATATCTCCCGCCTTTTAAATTCCTGACACATGAGCAAGAGAAGGATGTTGACAAGCTTGTAACCCGTCTCGTTTCTGAGGAGGAAGCTCACATTGCATTAATGGAGCTTATGAAATGGAGATCTGAAGGTCTGGACCCATTATATGCTCAGGCAGTACAGGTTAAAGAGTGGGACCCAGTGACCGGAAAGATGAAGATTGCTAATCCTCAGAGCAGTAGACTCGTATGGGAAACCTACTTAAAAGAGTTTAAGTCTCTGAGTAAAGTTGCAGCTAGGCTTCTTTTCCTTCATGCGACCTCGTTTAGGATCAAATGTGATGATTGGTCCGTCATGAAATGTCTTGGTGTTGAGAGGTCTCAGAAGCTGTTTTTTGTTGCAGCAAATGCACAGCTGGAAAGAGGGGAATTTTCCGGTGCAGAGGAGAAAGATGCCGAGCTCTTGAGAAGCATGAGTGGTGAGGATGAAATGATGAATGAAGTTCTTGCACATACGCCATCTGTGTAGTTGTATTTTATCTTTCTAGCTTGTTTTTGTTGAATCTTTTGTAGGGTTTATTACATTTATTTAATTGAAGATTTTTATTTCAAGAAGCTGCTAAAAGTGCCATGTTTTCATAGGTTCTTGGTGTGTAGAGAGGATAATGAGTGTTATTTATGCCTTTAAATATGGATGGTAATCGGAGTTAGTTATGATTCAATGTTTGCAGTTTAATGGCTGAAGCCACAGATCTTGCTTCTATAGTTCTATTTTCCTGAAGAAGATAAACTGCCGCCATCCCAACATAAGCTGTAACCCTGTAACTATGGCCGCTGTCCCAGCATAAGCTGTAACCCGTTAACTATAGTGCAGTATTAGTTATCTGTCACATATGCAATCTTTTCCTTGAAATGCAATTGCTCTTTGTTGTAATCAGCTGCATTTTCTTGGAAATAAGAACTCTTCTGTCTTTTGCTCAATATATAAACATTCTATACCCCTAACTAGAGCAAACTGACAATTCTGTCTTCTAAACTTTCTCATTGAAGGCTCATCTGTTTTCTTACTTCTTGTTGTTATTCGATCAGTTTTAAGAAAAACGGTTGCAAACAACTCACAGGATTTTGCTCTTCTCCTCTTTCAGTGTTTAGCATGTGTGCATTCAGGAGTACTTTAAGAAAGGTTAACTTGCACTGCAAACATCCTTGCCTTTCTGTTACTTTCGGGGCCGGACCCCTCTGTTATCGTCTTCGATCTCAATAGTTTTGGTTAAATAGCTTTAATCCGTGATTAGTTACTTTAGTTTGATTATCAAAACGTGTTGTTTGAAGTAGCTGCAGGCAGGGGAGGAGGCTGTCAGCTTCATGATATCTGAAATGGATGTTTCAACTAACTTAGATGAAAATCTTATCTAAGATCTCCACTTTGCTGAACACAAAGTTAGAGTCTATTCGAGCTTCCATGCTTTAGTGTGGTGACTAACTTTCTCTTCTATTGTCGTTTTCTACCAAACTTTTACTGTTTTACATTTAAATTGACATATGTTGAGATTTGATCAAAATACACAAACTTCCCCTGTGTTTTGAGTAATTACAAAAACTTCCCCCCGGGTTTGGTTTGATGCATGCTACTATGTCATGAATGTAAAGTCAAATATTTATCCGTTATTGGTTAGGGAAAAGTAAAATATTCATAAAGTGATAAAACATTAAAGATATGTCATTCAATTAATAGATCCAAATGTAACATAAATTATTGAGGAAGTATTTGTGGTCGTTCAGACCTCAAGTGAACTATATGTGTAATTAGGACAAACCTTACGGTACATCACTGCAATTATTCCTAATCAAATCCCTTCTTTTGCCTGCTCTTTGCATAATTTTCTGAACGTTCTAATCTGCACATGAAAGAACGTGCCCGAAGAAAAGACACTTGATTAATGCAGGCATTGCGGCACCTGTCAAGTATATTGTTACAATCAACTAAAGATGTTGATGATTATCCACTGTAAAACTTTGGTGGTGAAAATGGTACAAGGGATGGTAACACAGAGTGTAGGGCAACAACTCATATGGGGTTCTGTATGAAAATGAAATGGTCATCATCTCATTGCCAATTATAAACCCTAAATATAGTAGGTCTTTCTCTTTTGGTACACAATCATTCCATCACTAGTTCCACTTGATTAGTTCTTTCAGCTCTATACTCTCATCATATGGTGTTAATACTAGAGTTTGAATCTCATCGGCTCCATTTCTTCCTGCTACACTAAAGTCAAGAAAATGATGAAAGACATTAGGACATGGAACGTGTATTTTCTCTCCTTTCGGCATGTCCAACTATGAGTAGGGTGATTAAAGAGATGCTCTTTTCGCCGTTGATGCGAAATTTATACTCGATGCAGTGCCTATTCTTTTCTTCGACTTGATAGATAGTATGAAACTAACAATACCCCTACCTCCTCTCAGCAAACTGTATCCGTCATGACAATTGCATACATATATGATTACTAAAGTGGAAGTTATCCATACCTGGCCCCCATATTAGAATCGACATAATCAATTAGGATGATAAGTAATGGTTGCAGGTTAGGCGACAGTTAACCGATTAGCACGTACGTACAACTACACATTTGACATTTTGCAAATGCATAACAAACTCAAGCAATTTCTACCTCTTTGGATGATGTAGGTTAAAGATTGGTAATACAGTCTACTCACCAAAAGAAGAAGGAAAATCACTTTTGAATCGTATGGCGTGGCTCCTTCGCTTTTTCTCACGTTCCTTGTTAAGGGATGAGGAGATATAATGTTTAGGGTACTACAACAGAATACTTTTTCTCTTCAATGCTCCATCATTCATCATTATTCTCTCTATCTCTCTCATCTCTTTTACTCTGGTTAAAACTCGAAAGAATTATTCTTCTTTCTGAATTCTTAATCTTTTTTGAAGTAAAATTTTGTACTTCTTTTAACTATTGTTGACTTCTTTTTAACCTTTTCGAAAATCAGAAGCATCTTGTTAGTTCAATTTTTGTGAATTTAAATCAATCAAATCATATAAGGTAAATGCCAATTAAAGTTGGTCCACACGGATAGAGGGTTAGTTGTTGAAGGTAATAATTCGGGTTCAAATCTTTTTGACCATTTAAGAGTATGTATGTTTTATAAAATAAAAAAAAAATTATATATAACTGACTTTTTCCTTGAAGACAATAAAATCTATTTGCGGATGGGATCTTCTGCTTCAATTTGTGTTTCATCTTCTACTACACTCATTAGATGTATAATATGTGTACAAATGTGAAATTTTATAAAAGGACATTACTAACTTGGTTGTTTAAATAAATCTTATGGTGTTAATGTAAAAATAGCAAAGATCTTTATCTATGCTCAAAAATAAAAAAGAAAAATAAAAAAGATTATTTATTAATTTATTTATTTTAATTCACACCACCGGAAAAATCAAAACAAAAAAAAATATAGGATTTGAAATCAAAAAATTTCTGGAGTTATTCACAAAACAAAATCTACGAAAATTTTGATATATTTTAGTATATATTCAGAAAACAAAAACTAAAACTAAAAACTCAACTCATATATCTTAAAAAAATCAAAAATTAATTATTTAAAATAAAAAAGAATTTGATTTCTAATATAAAGAGGCTCCTACTTTTATTCAAATATAATTAAACTTGAAAATTAATTATCAATTCAATAATATTAAAAAAATAATTATCAGTTCAATATAAAATTTAAAAAAATGAGTTGGAATTAAACTTTAAAACGAATTATCAATTTAGATACTAAAACATATATCCAGAAAATATATGAGGTATTAAACTTTTAAACGAATTATCAATTTAGAGATATTAAACTTTAAAACAATTATCAATTAAACTTTGAAAATATATGAGATGATTTTTTAGTTTTTGTTTTCGTTTTCTGGATATATTCGAAAATATATGAAATTTTTTCTTAGATTTTGTTTTGTGAATAACTCCAGAAATATTTAGATTTCAAATCCTATATTTTTTTTGTTTTGATTTTTCGGTGATGTGAATTAAAAAAAATAAATAGATAAGTTTTTTTGTTTTTGATTTGTTTGATAGATAAAGATATTTTCTATTTTTACATCAACACCGATAGAATTTTTTAAGCAACCAAGTTAGTTATGTCCATTAATAAAATCTCACACTTGTACACATGTCATACATCTAATGAGTGGAGTAGAAGATGAAACACAAATTGAAGCAGAAGATCCCATCCGCTGTCCAGTATGAATTATATCACATATCTTGAAATGAGATATATATAGCGTGATTCCAAGTTTCCAACCATTTTGCAAAGCACCGGAGCCCATACCCGACTCATAAAATTATATCGAAAAATAAACAAGAAAATGCTGGGTTCGGATTTTTCGCTTGCAATACGGTTACCATCCTTACATTCTCCCCCGTAGTAATAAAATTTGGCATTCGCTGTAGTCAGAAGTAGAATTTAGAATCAGTGAGCTACGGTTATATACTGGTTCGGATCTTTTAATAAGCATAATACTCCATCTCCTACTATATGTCTTGAAGAGTCAACACACGCGTATTATACAAGAGCCACTTAACGAACTTGCAAACATACTTTTTTCTTGTTCGATATAAAAGATGGGTTTTTGAAATCCGCCAATACCAAAGATAAACAGAGAGAAACACACACACAGAAACATATATAGGGATGATTACGTTGACAAACTTTGAGATTTGGCGTAATTATACAAACCTCCCCTAAGGTTTGAGAAATTACAAAAAATTACAATGGCATGCATATTCTAAGATTTGACCCAACACATGTTATTACAGTCACGAACTTTTTAAACATCTGTTGAAGGCAAGATGTAATCATTGAAATACATGGATCCAAATGTAATGTAAATTCTTTGACAAGGGAAGTATTTGTAATTTCTCAAACCATGGGGGAAGTTAGTGTAATAATGCTAAACCTCAGTGTATGTTTGTGTAAACTAATTACCCTGTGTATATGTATACATACGCACCTCAGTGTGTGTCCACATCCTCAAGTCTGTTAAGCGGCTTTCATTTAATACACACGTATCAAAATCCAAGAGAATGTAGCAGAAACATCCGAATCAGCTAAGTAAATATAAACTACAACTAATACAAAACAAGAAACACAAAACAGCAGCCTTTATTCCTTATTTTCTTCATTGATGGTCCAAAAAGGGAATAAATTCAATCATGGTCTAAAATTTACGCTTAGAAAAAGGGAATAAATTCAATCAACAATCCGTGTTTATCTCGCTATTTGTAATCACATGATAAATATCAAAACGTGGACAAATTCTCATTCACCTGGTCTTCAAAACATGATGCTTCGGATAATCTGCGGTCATCTCATCTGTCTCAAAGACTCAAATTTGAACACGTGTATGTACAAGATTCGGAAATCCCATAACCTGATTGAGCTGAAGTGTGCCATTTTTCCAACATTCTAACTTCACAGTATTGCCCTTGAATCAATATCTTGATCAAAATTGTATTCCTTTCGCAGACGAATCTGAAAAAAGGGCACACATCAGTAAGTTCATATCATCAGAGATAACATTCAATATGCATATAAAACAAGATTTAATGCAGCCACACATACAAAACACTTGCAGCATATATATCTCAATCAAATCCAATTAACCTACAGCTTTCTTCAAACGATCAGAATTCCCAAATATGAAAAATCGAGCTACATACATATACATGTATACATTATACGGAGATAATTTAACACAGAATCGAACTCCAGCAAACGACAGATGAAACAAAAAACTAAATAAACGACACACTGAACTTTCTCAAATAAGAGAAGGTGCAAAAAAGGACTCAAAGCATACAAAAGATCCAACCTTTTTGCACCTCAAGCAAAAAGGCAAACCAATCATATTCAATCCCACTAACTTATACTTATCTCAGCTCAAGAATCTTAGTTTTTCTGGAAAAACATCGAAAAACTCACTCCCGGGCCCACACATTCACACAAACCAGTTCAAATTACACAAGTTCCACATTTTCATGAAAGATCACGCCCCAAAATCGAATTCACTCCACATTACTTTCCAATTTCCACAACTTCAACCACAAATGCATTCACCATTTCCTTAGCTGAAGCTTCTTGCTCAAAACTCAAACTCCATGATCAAACAACACAATCAAGAATCACAAAATTCAGACAAACAAACAAACAATCAATCTTCACAAAGAATCATTCACCTTGTTAGCACTCTCCACTGCTTTCACTCCATCCCAAAGATTATTATGCCCCGGCGCCTCCAAACAATCCCTCGGAGTCTCGAACGACGAAAGCGAAAACTGCTTCGAAACAACCCCCACATTGAAGTAAATCAATCCGGAACTCGGTATATCAACCCAGATTTCAATCACCGGAAACCACAGAAACAAATCCTGCGCCGAAATCCCCGAGAGCCCATCGATCCGCCCCTCACTAAGGTTACCGGTGATGTTCGTATCATAGTGAAGCTCGTCTTCGAACTTGGCATAGCAGGCGCGATCCAAGTGGACTTCGAATTTCCCCGAGTTGTCGAAGCTGAAATTCTTGACCCCTTTGGGGAGTAATCCGACGGGGAGATCGTGGGCTTTGAGAGCTTCGTAGATGGAGGATACTGAAGCTTTGTGGGAAGTGGAAATGGAAGCTAAGGATGCGTAGATGAGGAGAGTGGCTATTGGGATGAGAAAATGGCGGAAAGATTGCATTTTTAGGTTGGGAATTTGGGGGCTAGGGCATGGGGGTTTTGGTGGCGTCGGCGGTGGCGGTGGCGGTGATGGCGGCGGAGGTGGTGGTGGCGGTGGTAGTGAGAAGAGAGATGGGATTGGAATTGGATTAACAGAATGATCAATTATTGGTGTGAATTCTGTGGATTGGTATCGGGTGTTGGTGGTCTGATGCATCCGCCAATGGGGGTGGGGGTTTACCGGGTAAAGTGGTGAGTTTTCGTTGACTATGTTGGGTTTTATTTACTTGTTCAAAAATAGATTGAAATTTTCGAATTTTAGTAATATTTCATGTAATAGAATAATTTATGGTGCACGAATACGAATATGCCGATATGAAATGACATGACATGAATTCTTTTCTTTAAAAAAAAAAATTATATGAGAAGTGTCGAAAAATGATATCGGGCAGCATAAGTGTTCAATATGATACTGTAAAATAATATTTTAAGAATGTCCGTGTATTAGAGATAATTAGTTTATCAACTATTATCTTTGATGCACGAATAATATTTATCGTGTCATGTCGGATACTTTTTATGTGAAACAATGGTCGGAACTCGGAAGATACACTCTCATATGGGGTTTTTGCATAATTTAAAATCGAAAAAAGGGAGCCAATAAAAAAAAGTTTGCCTTTTATGTGTAGGAAAAATACCACAAATTCTAATCTGGTGGTTGGATATAGTTAGGATTTTGCCATGTTATCAATTTTCAGGAACTTGGGGCCTAATTGTTATTAATTTAAATAAAAATGGTAAATGAGGGCAAAAATCGAAAGGATGTAAAGTTAATGGACCGATTTTGCAAATTTTCCCAACCTTTGGGCGCAGAATGCAAAATTACCAAATAATAATATATTCTAATCTCAATAACTCTTTTTAGCTATATATAACTGAAGTTTTATTATTGATTTATTGTAGCAATACCTTGACCTAAAACGTGGTGTAAAAATAGGCTTCAAGATTATAAATGATATTTATATACTTTGTCTTTATTTAGCAGCTTGCCCAATATTATATATATGGATATATATGTATATGCATGAGATGTGAACTGAAACATAATGTACGGGTACAAAAGATAATTTCGTAACAAATTTTTATTATGATCGATGAACAAATATTTTTAAAAATATCAATTTATCGAGTCAAATATCTATTATGATGTAAATTATTAAAAAGAAAAAAATGATTTAATCATGTTTGTACTTATATATATTACTGTTGATGAGTCATAACTTCACATATACACGTGGCTAGTTAGGAACACGTGGTACAACCCGCGAAAAAATAGATGTAGCTAGTTGCGGCAAAACTAAAGATGGTCTGATGGACAAGAAAAGAGAACGTAAGGATAAAAAAGAGCTTGAAAGAGAACCAATCGTGGAGACTAAAATCTTAGTAGGCCTCTTCAAAGTTTGAACCAACTGTGGAGATTATAACTCTAGTTAGTCTCTTACTTTATATAAGAGACGTTAGATTAAACAAGTCTCTTTCTCTAATTCGGCGATCATATGCATTAAGAAAGTCATGAAAAACAAACAAAATATATGAATTTTTTAGATATAAATTAAACGACATTTTCTTAATATGAAAAGTTAGAAGAGGAATAACAGTCTAAAATTTTAAATGGTTAGTTATATTATGATGTATCCCTATTTCGAATAATATCATGTGATATCAACTATGATTTTGTCTAGGCATAAATTATTTGTGCACAAAGCAACCATTATTCCATAATTACAAATATATATGTGTCAGTGTACATAGAAAATATAAATATTGATTGCTAATGCAGCATTGTTTATATCGCTCGATAATAAATTGAGCAATGTGTATACAACAAGTGCAATTATTGGTTTTATATAATTCTTTGGTGAAGCAGGCCAACTATCATAGTGGCTTCATTAATTTGGTTCTATTTTTGTCACCCAACGTTGATGCACCTTTGACTATAATTTCTCGTACACGCATTCTTTTCAGTTTTCAACACATTATTTTTAGACATCAGTATTGTATTGTGACATACATTTATTAAGGAAAAAATATTTTTTAAAAAATTGTGTCATAGTCGTGTTTATAGTTAATGCGTCATCAACTCTTAGCAACTCAAAACGGGAAGTCGATTTAGGGATGCAATCAAGCCGAAATGAACTTGACCTTTTTATTTTTTTTGGTCTGGGTTCGAGGTGGGCCCTTAAAATCTATATTGCAAAACTTTTATTTTTATTTTCTAAAAATTTTGAAATTATACAAATTATAAATACCTAAACTTACAAATCCATAAACCATTCAAATTTACGTTACAACAGCAAAAGCAAAAACATTCATAAACAAAAGAACCATTCAAAATACCTAATCATCGCAAACTTACATTACAACAACAAAAAACCATAAAATCCATAAACAATCCAAATCCTAAACAACATTACAAATTATGAGAAGAAATCCCTTTCTCAAAATCAAATGTTCAGTGACCAATAAAACCCTTAGCAAGCAATCGAAATTTCAATCTGCAGGAAATATAAATAGCTTATCATAATCAAGAAGTATGTCAATCAAGATTTCAAACATAATCTAAGAAACATACGACTTTAGTAGGTAAGTAAAGTACCTTAAGCGAATTCCTTCTCAATTCAAACGTCCGGTAACACGATTAGTGTTGGTTCTCGTTCTTCCTGAAAATTCATAGAAAAAATCAATAAAATTTAACAGACATAAAATTTTAATAAGAAATTACCTGCGTCAAGTTTCGGATAAATTACTTGCATAAAGTTTACTCTTGACATCGAGACGCTCTCAACCAATCTCCACCACACAATAACATCTCCATAGTCTCCGGAGCTAATTGGGCATAATATTTATCAATCACTCGACTACCGGTACTAAATGTAGCTTCACATGAGGCTGTTGTAAGAGGAACGGCTAAAATATCTTTAGCCATTATGGATAATGTTGGAAATTTAGAAGAATTTTGGTGCCACCACAACAATGCATTAAATGCACTTGGAGCCGCATTTAGATCAAATTCATGACGTCTCTCTTCAAGATAAACATCCAACTCATATTTCATTGGTATAACTGTCTCGCTAGTCCGAACCGAAGTATTGGATAGATTCAGCCCATCAAACGAATTCGAAGAAGGTTCACCATCTCGTGCACCTACTTTAGTTGATGGATGCTTTCTTTTAGATCCCGAAAGGCCGGATTTTTTAGCCTTTTCCATTTCACAATAATCCGAATAGAGTTTGAATAGGGTTCTTTTAATTTCTTCACATCTTTCTTGAACCTCTTCCTCGGGATAAAGTCGTGGGAGAAAAACTTCTAATATTCTCAATTTGCATCTAGGATCCATTATAGCGCCAATAGTCATCAACATATTTGTTTCACCCCAATACTTATCGAACTTTGTCTTCATTTTACGAACCATACCCCTCACAAAATCGTCTTCATCAAAAGCCCATCTATCCAACACACTTTTCACCATAACAACTTCATTGAAAAATAGGTTAGAAGTTGGATAATTACTTCCAGAAAATATGTGGATGACATTACACAAGACTTTCAAGATTTTAATCACCTTTTCAACCTTCTTCCAATCGTCGTCAGTCAGACAGTTGACATAACTTGGTTCTCGTACTTGAAACCATGCAAATATTTCTTTGAAAGTGAATGCACTTTCAAGCATCTCATATGTAGAATTCCATCTTGTTTTGCGATCATCAATCAAGTTTTTATTTGGCAACTTCAATTGTTTTGCCTCCTTAGCAAACTCTAATACTCTTCCTTCTAATTTTCTAATAAAATCAGTACTTTCCCGAATGATCGCTACAATCCCTCTAATCTCATGTAGACCATCTTGTGCTGTAAGATCCAAGATGTGAGCGGTACACCCGACATGAAACAATTTTTCATTACAAACTTGACTTGTTTTGTTGAAAGGATCTCGCATCATGTCAATTGCATCATCATAGTTACTAACATTGTCAACCGACACAGTGAACACTTTGTCTTTGATTTCCCACTTATTCGTACACCTCAATACTGCATCTGCAATCGATACGCCATTCTGAGGAGGTGGAAGCTGGAAAAAGTTGAGAACACGCTTGTTCAGGTTCCAATCTGAATCAACCCAATGCCCAATTATCACCATATATTCAAGCTTCTGACTCTTAGACTTCCACAATTTTATTGTCAAACAAAGCTTGTCAACAAATTTTAATGCCTGTTTAAGCCTCTTTTTTTCCATTTCATACACCATGAAAAAATTCTTCTTTAACATATTTCGAGAGATACTCTCCCACTCTTGCAGAACATATTAAATCCCTCCTCTTCTACAATTGTAAACGGCTGATTATGCATCATCGCCCAAATGGCTACAACTTCTTTCATTTACTCCATATCAAACTCCACATCAACTAATAGGGACAGTGGAGAACAACTTGCACGACCGAAACCCAATTGCATTCACTTAGCACTTTCTGCACTGTTCTTCCGTTCCATCTCCAAATATTTCGCATTGGCCCAAATGCTGACATTCTTGATAAACTAAAGAAAAAGAAAAGAAACAATCAACATCTCGATAATTAACAACAATTGGTCAATTGTATATCAAAATCAAGGAATCAATGAAACAATATGCACAATGAGTAATTCAATCTTTAAGAGGACTAGTAATGCAACTATGTAAATATACTGTGCCACTGTAATGCAAATAAACAACAAAAGGATGTCATAAAAATACGTACTTTTCAGTGATACTTGTACTGATTTTGTAACACAATCCCACACAGTTAGCAATACACAGACTTGTTTACAAAACAACAAAAAATCAGACATGAACATTCTTGCATTTCAATTACCGGGGGCCTCAAGCCCTAGCAGGCAATGTGGGCTGAGAAACGAGTGGATTACCAACTAACAACAAAATGGGATTAAATGAGCAAATAAATCGAGATAAATAAAAGTAAACCAACCTGGAGCAGGGAGGGGCGCGGCGGTGGAGGGTGGCGCTGGAAATCTGGAGAGACGGTGGGCTGCGGGAGTGTTGGTGCGGTGCTGTGCGGTGGTCGGAGGTTGTGGTGCGCGCGGCGCAAAAGAGACGGAGGTGGAGAGGTGGTGCTGTGTGGACTGCAACTGAAGTGTGAACTCAGACTGTGAAGGATTTTAATCTTAATTTTGTGGAATTACGTTAAGATGCCAATTCCCAAATCACAAAAGCTCATTGGACTGCCATGATGCCTATTGTGCTCAACTACCACAACAAGGCCCAATTCAACAAATCAGAATGTCATTTAGAAAATCAATGATGTATCCTTGGTGAGATTGAGAAATTAAGACTCATACTGCTTTAAATGAAATATTACACGATCTATCTTTTTAAATTTATAAAATTACAGATAAGCTCATTTCCGTAGGATTTCGGTTAAACTATCTTTAAAATGACTATATTTCTTCACTAATTAATATATTCTTTATGAGTAGTAACATATCATTAATTTATGAAGATTTTTATGAGGATCAAACACATGATGCGTTTGGACATTAATATTCATAATGAATTTTTTTTATTATTTATTTATAAAGGAATTAGTGATGAAGTAAAATTAATTCAAGAATAATTTTGTCGAAACCCTACCGAAATAAGTTTATTTGTAATTGTTCAGACTTAAAAGGGTAGCTTGTATAATATTTTCATTTAAGAGAGCAAGAATTATAATTACTCAATTTCACATAGAGTATAGATGTAGAAAATCTTATATCAATATTTATTTTGTTACAAAAATATTTTTTTAAAAAAGTAAGTGATTGTAATATTGCGTTCAAATTAATCCCAATAATTTATAATGATAACATAAGTTTAGCGGTTCCAAGTTTTATGGTTTTTTTTTCTTTTTAAATACACCACCAATTAATTAAAAAAATATGAATTAAAAATCATTATATTAAAAAAAAACTTTTATGGTTAATGTTGTCCCTATAGTTCAACAAATTATGTATATTGCTTAAAACAAAATATCGCGAAATTATGAAAAAATCCTCAATTGTGGACTCAATTTTTAGTTTACTCCCCAAATTGAAAATTTTTTGAGTTCACTCCCCAATTGAGTTTCATATTTTCACTTTACTCCCCAATCTGGGCAGCATATACGCAATATCACGATTTAGATACGCAATATAAATACGGAATTCCTGAGTTTTGATACGCGTATTAGAACTCA
Source organism: Lippia alba (assembly GCA_037834125.1). Taxonomy (NCBI): domain Eukaryota; kingdom Viridiplantae; phylum Streptophyta; class Magnoliopsida; order Lamiales; family Verbenaceae; genus Lippia; species Lippia alba. The sequence goes on along the minus strand of JBBMKE010000009.1, from coordinate 16,780,118 downwards.
GGAATTGCGTCATTACGTATATGCTGCCCAAATTGGGGAGTAAAGTGAAAATATGAAACTCAATTGGGGAGTGAACTAAAAAAAATTTCAACTTGAGTAGCAAACTGAAATTTTTTCAACTTATGGGAAGTTTTATAAAATTGCCCAAAATACTACTAAAAATATTACTTTTCTACCACTTTTGTGCATCACGAAAACTAAATCCCCCTCTTCCACTTGTGTAATTTTCTTATCCCATATTTTTTTATTTATAAATGATCATGTTTTTTAAATGAAATATAAACGAGCGACAAAAAATGGTACCTTTATGTAGATTGATGTGACTATATATAAAAGAACATGTGATATATAGTGATTGGTCTTTTAAAATATATCCTTTTCACTTTGTTTTTCTATTAATCATGTATGGAATATATTCCCTTTTTTTTTTCTTTTTCAGTTTTTGATAATAAATGTTTACATAAGTTAAATATAAATAAATTTAAAAATATTAATGTTCTTAAATTTATACAAAATATCAATTGGTTGAGACTTTAGTGGGATGAATCACTAAATTTTTTTAACAAGTTTAATCGTTCAGATCGACAGCTTTGCGCTTTGGTTTCACTTTAAAAATTGATACTAATGACAAAGTCGTCCATCTAAATTTTGTTTTATTGACAAAGTGGCCCCTCTTTTTAAGTACTTATTTCCAATTAGATAAAGAAAAAGAAACAACCTAACTCCCTCTTTAAAACTTTATTTTAAAGAGACCTAAGAGTGAATAGAATTGTGTCCAACAACTTTGTTATATATTTAAGCTTTACACAAACTTTTCCAATAAAATTTAACAACGGTCGTGTTTTCAAATATTCGAATACCTATGATGGGCCCAAAATATGCTCGCATTCCATACGTGGCAGATTCTCGCGAAGCCCCCTTTGAGCTGCACATACCTGTGAGGATACGCTCGAAGTAATTGAGCTCGGATTCCGACCGAACGCGGTACCTGGCAACCGCCATTTCTCGAGGGCTGACCCTCGCTGTGAGCCATCCCTCGAGCGGTTTGTGCTCTAGAATTTCCCCTCTAAAATCCTTTCCAAAGGACCCACCCCGAGCACTCGCACGCTCGGGCTGGTG
>JBBMKE010000009.1:16763005-16778899 GCA_037834125.1 Lippia alba | reverse complement strand
TCGCGGCGTTCCACCCCCGCTTCAAGTTACCGCCGTTCCAGCCCCGTCAAGGTGGAACGGCCACTGTCGTTCTGGTTCCGGACTCCCGTTCCGACCGTTATCGCGGCGTTCCGGCGAACCATGCTAGTGAGTGGGCTACTGCCCTACGCTGTACATGGCAAAAACTAATAATGGGACTAAGCGTAGGCCCAATAGTTGTTGGACCTTGTTCTCCGACATCATGGAAAGATATGCAAATCATGTGATAATATATTAAATATATAATGCTAGGGTTGATTCCATTTCACAGTTATTTTGGTTAGATGCAACTTACTGCAGACCTACTATTCGTATTTATAATCTTAATCACCAATAGTCGCAACTCCATTTCATCATGAACCATACAAGAAAAAACAATCTAATGTAAGAATTAAGATGAAGCATAGTAGCTTGGCTGACATATATTGGCCTTTCTTGATGACTTGATGCGTGCCCATAATAAATCTATTCATTAATTTTCAAAAATCATTTTTCTTAGCACAATATAGCTTGAAACATTAACTTGACAAGAAGTGCCACAGCACGGCTGCACGCCAATTGCACAAAAACACTAGAAAAATAAATATTTTAGTTTCCAATGCCCTTATTTTATTAAATTCGAACAAAAGTTCTTGGCATATACTAATTGATCAAACATCACAATGCCATATAATCCAAAACTTTCAGCCCACTTATAATGGGCTAAACTCGAAGTGTTATTAAACTGGAAGGCCCAATGGACCATAAACCAACCGGTGACAACTGGATCGTGCCTTTTGTTTATTGGTGCTGAGTGCTGACAACTGTATCAGCATATTGTTTGTAAAATTCCGAATCGACCTGCATACTTTCCATATTTCTCTTTGAATCCCTACACCGTTTGTCCTTTTTTAATAACAAACAAAATATAGTCATATTCATTTTGGGGAAAAAGAAAAAAGCAATTGCAATAATAGAGAGAGAGAGAGAGAGAGAGAGAGAGAGAAGAGACGCAGGAGTTGAAATCAGAAAAAAGGAAGAGAAGAACCAGAGCCGGAAAAATTGTGCGAAAATGGGAAAAGATCTGAGCGAGGAGCAGCAAAAATCGATGAAGGAAGCGTTTACCTTGTTCGACACTGACGGTGACGGCAAGATCGCCCCATCGGAGCTCGGAATTCTGATGCGCTCCCTCGGCGGAAACCCTACGCAAGCGCAGCTTAAAGCCATAATCGCCGAGGAGAGTCTCAATTCCCCCTTCGATTTCCAGAGGTTCCTTGACCTAATGTCCAAACACTTGAAGCCCGAGCCATTCGATCGCCAGCTCCGCGATGCGTTCAAGGTGCTCGACAAGGACGGTACCGGCTGCGTCGTCGTATCGGACCTCAGGCACATCCTCACCAGCATTGGAGAGAAATTGGAGCCTGCGGAGTTTGATGAGTGGATCCGCGAGGTCGATGTTGGATCCGATGGCAAGATCAAGTACGAGGATTTTATCGCGCGCATGGTCGCCAAATAATAAGGTGATTTTTGAAGGAAGCTGATTTTGTCATTGTGAATTTTGTTTTTTAATTTTATGTCTTTCATCTTTTGCTGTCTGTGCGGATTCCATTATAGCATCGCCCTTGGTATGCCACTGGTTTGTTTACTGCGTAATTGTTGATGCTTTATCGCATTGTTAAGAATCTGGTATTAATAGTGAATTTTATTTGAAAAATAAAAATATTGTCAAAAACGAACTTGTTTCCCGTGCTGATTCCATTTTTGCAAATGAGACTTATACCTCAGGATTATGTTGAATGTAGTTTTATGTTGTGAAGAAAGAAATGTTAATATAATTATGACTAGCACGATCTCATGCAATCAAAGTTGTGTTAAATCTTTTTCTTTCTACGTTTATATCAGTATAAAAGATTGAAGTTAATGTACCACAATCGATTGGATGGGAGTAGTAAAAGTAGTAGCTGTTGCACAGGAAAATGACTAATGAGGACCATTGTCATTGTAATAGGTTTCTGCCTGTTTCTACCAATTTCCTTTATTAACCATTTGACAAATTACAATGAGGTTCTGGACATAGATCCCAATTAACTCACTTTACTAGAAGCTGCCTTAACCCTGATTTGCAAATTCATTTATTCATCTAGTTTCACATGATAGAGAATTTGTTAAGCTATATACTGAAATTGAAAATTTTCTCTGTTTTATATTGATTGAACGTTTTATTAGTTCAGCTATGGACGGATGAACTCTTCTATGGAACCTTAAAGGATGTCGATGGTGTTTAAAGGTTTAAAGGTTGAAATGTGAATCAATAAAAGAACAGTAGGTTTTGTACTGTTGCTCCATACTTTCGCTGCACATTCTGACAACACCGTCAACAACTCGTCCTCTAGATCTTTTAGATGCTAAAAGCTCTTTATCCTAAACAGGCCTCTGTTTCTTCCATACACATGCGTTCTGGATAAATTGCTGCACTTAACTTGCCATTGTAGTCAGTTTGTTGTCATGTTTCTGTCTCATCTCATGCATTATATTTATCTCAACTTTTGGAGTATGGTGATAAACAAGTTCAGTGGGTTGTCTTTTCCCCTGCGGAGGTATTGTAGTTCCGTAGTTTTACAAGTATAAATTAAGTCTCATGATTTGTGGCAGCTGGTTAGTTTGATATTTTCCTTATGCCTACTAAGTCATTATTGGTCCTGAGCTACTTATGTCTCATTTTGATTTGTAAATAAAGGTCGGGGAACAAGTATAAGTGGATTTCATAAGGATGGCAAACAAATAGATCATACAAAAGGTTGTACTTGATCTCATTTGAAGAGTATTAAGAAAGGATTATGGATCTCGTCCTAGTTCATTGAAGAATGTAAGGATGAGCTATTTTCTATAAAAATTGCTTATTGTTCTTTTAGCTGGTTTTACTTTATTTTTAACGCACACTCACACAGACCACAATGGGACTCGAACCTGTGACCTATGTGAGTTTAGAGATGCAGATGCTTACCACTAAGCTATTTGTTTGTCCCTTAGCTGATTTAACTTCATCCTTAGTAATGTCAAATATAACAATTTTGTGGCAATATTGTGAATGAAGTAAAACACTGGAACTTTCTGAAGTTCAAATTTCATCATCTGTATTCCGATAATTGGGTGAAATTGAAATACTGTTTTCAGTCTAACTTGACCTATTCTGGTTTTGTCCCCCTTCACATTCAGCGCGCAGTTTTTCCTTAGCATTTACTTTGTAATCTGCTAAAGTAGTTATTTTCATACTTTGGTTTGCAGGTGATTCAAAATGCTGGTTGTGCTGTGTATTTACTCGAAGCAGGATCCTACTTTTTTTTATCTTCTTTTAGGATAGCTCTTTATTTGCATGCTTAAGTGCGTTTTCGTGAGCCTTATTATTCCATGTCTGACTCTTTGTGGTCTGGAATTGAGGTCGGTCATTTGATTTTGATGATTTTAAACCCATTGTTCTCTAGTACAACTTAAAAGTTCTCTGCTACTTACAATTTGTTCTCCTGTCTTTGAACCTCTGTGTATAGTCTGTCTTGTATCCAGATGTTGAGAACAGTGATTCCTGTTTCTTCATTTGTTTTCCTTCCTAAGGATTGCTGTTAAACTAGAGGTAGAGTCTGCATTTGTTTACCGCTTTCAACTTATTAAACTGGTGGCAGGATTCGTTTACAGGTAGAGTCTGCAATTGTTTACCGCGTGCGACTTATTAAACTGGTGGCAGAATTCGTTTACGGCTTCCAAGTTATTTTATGCTCGAATAAATGAGATAGTTCCAACATAGTTACTTCTGCTTCACTAAATCTTTCATTTGGCCGTCACATTAACCCATCTTCAACTTCCTCATATGTCACACGCCCTCTTGTTTGTACCAAACAACTTGAATTCTGTATCTATTGGCTTCTTGATGAATTTCATTTGGGTGCTAGAATAAGCTTGCATTTTCACTTGAAAAAGGCCTTTAATTATATTTTATTTTAAATACAATAATAGCTCCACAAACACATGGTTGCCCTTATTTTTAAAGAAAAAAGAATTATAATTTGTAGACATTGAGAACATGTCATAAGTATTATGCTACAGGTTCAAGTTCCCCACCCTATGACATCAAGAACAAGCTTGTTGCTACTCCTCAGGGTCCAATAATTAGTTTCAAGATTTAAACAATCAGCCTTTTACCAATTAATAACAATAAAGTCTAAACAAGTAGTTTTATTGGAAAATAACAAAATTGTTAAGTCTTTTTATTAATGCAATTGACATTAATTAAGAACTTGATTCCTGAACCCAAACAGGCGCACACCGGGGATCGGTCCCAGTCGAGAGAATAACTTGTGAGAAAGAGGCAAGGCCACCTGCTCCTTACCTTTAGTTCTTTACCCGGACCAAAAGAAATGGTAGCTGGCTGGATGTTTAGCAATAGCCCCCTCTAGCACTCCCCAGGCTTGTGCTTGTGAGCCCGGTGCCGCCAAAACAAAATGAAAGGAAGCTGAAAAGAGAATGGAATTTTAGTTAGGAGAAGAAGACCATATTTACATCGATCATTGCATGCCATATAAAAAACTTTTCGCACACTTCAAAAATAATATGCCTAACTAGAACAAGTTAATCCAATTATCTACTCACTAAAAAAATAGAACTTCATCCAACTATTTACAAAGGAGGGAAAATTAAACTTCATCTACTATTGCAGTATGTAATATTTTTTTTTTTGGTCTATCAAAGACAAACCAACGAGGCTACCCCTCTCCACCTCTATCTTTCCAGTTCTTCAAAGCAGCAGGTTTTCCGACCATTCCATGTAATCTTCTTGGAGCAGATGACCCATTTTCGCAAGGAAATCGGCTTGCAAATTAGCACTTCTCCCAACGTGTCTTAGAGTGATTTCCCAGGGTTCCTGCAGAAAATTTCTGCAATCTTCCACCACAGCACCGTAGGCGTGTTGCTCCACCTCACCTCTCTTCACCAAGTTGACGACGGTTTCATTATCACATTCCACTGCGATCTTGTTAATTCGGCGCTCCCACGCAAACTTTAAACCCTCTCGGAGTGCCAGCAGCTCAGCCAAAGCAATGGGCACATCTCCACATCTCTTTGCGAAACCTCCCTGCCAGTCGCCGTATTCATCTCTTATAACTCCCCCAATTGTCGCCATTTTCATATTATTCGAACGGCTTGCATCAGTGTTTAGTTTGATCCACCCCCTAGCTGGTTTTTCCCATCTAATGTGGCTTTTACGCTCCAGCTTCCTCCACGTCACATTTTCAAGTTGTGCCACATCATTCGACAACCGCAAGGCTTTCCTCAAGGTCGTTTGAGGCTGCTCATCTTTGTTCTAGAACTCCCACAGGTTTCGCGCTTTCCAGATATTCCATGTAGTAGCAACAAATATGGTACTCCAGGTGCAACCAAGGGTCCTCTTAGTCCTGAATCTTGACTTCCAGTCCATTTTGAGCCAATCTTCCCCACCCGAAGCGTAAAACCGATCAAGCTCATCTTCATGGAGGACGAGTTCCCACACTTTCCTAGAGTTAGGGCACCACTTCAAGACATGAAGTATGTCCTCTCGAGTAGCTCCACATCGTCTGCATTCAGCACTCTCACCCATATTCCTATCCATCCGTAACGCGTTTGTCATGAGGCAGTTATGTTGTACCATCCATGTAAAGAATTTGAGTTTATTAGGGATTTGTTGTTTCCAAATCCATCCCCAATCCCTACTAACAGCTTCACCATTGTCTCTCAACATATCATAAGCTTCTTTACATGTAAAAATGCCTGAGTTGTGCCCTCTCCAAATCAGTAAATCTCGTTGATTCCTATTGAGAGGTAGCGGCGTTGCTCGTATTTCCGACACGATCTCCGCTAACAGCGGGGTTTTTAGTTTATCCAAACACCAGCCCCCCTTCTCGTTGATAATGAAGTCCACTTTCAGCTACTCATCTTCTGCATGGACTTCCCCCGGCAGCTTATCCCGGATTTTCCCACTCTTAATCCACACGTCGTCCCATAGCGATATCGTTCTGCCATCCCCAATTCTCCACCCAAAGCCTTCTTTCAAGTTTTGTATACTCCGAGTTATTCCTTTCCAGGTCCGTGATGCATGCATGGGCGGTGTATGATCCCAAATATTATCTCCCTTTAGGTATTTTGCATCGAAAACCTTCCCCCAGATAGAGTTCTCACGCATTGCCAATTTCCATCCTGATTTAGCCAACATAGCAATATTATTTTTCCGAGCTTCTCGCAAACCGAGTCCCCCCATCTGCTTGTTTTTCAAGAGTTTGTTCCAGCCCACGAGGTGGGTTTTTCTCTTTTCGGTGTCCGACGACCAAACAAAGTTTCTATTTATTTGGTCCAAACGTTTACAAACTGAGCTTGGCAGCCAGTTGCAATGCATATGGTAGACCGGCATTGATGTCATCACTGACTGCACCAACGTCACTCTACCCGCCAAATTAAGTGATTTGGCTTTCCAGCTGCTGAGTCTCTTCTCCACCCGTTCAATGATATGAGCGAAGAATTGTCTTTTATTACGTCCATTGCCCAATTTGACACCGAGATACCTTCCGAGATCTTTAGTTTCTCCAATATCGACTGTGTGCGTGATTGCATCTCGCTGATTTTGTGACGTTGAATTGCTGAACATCACCTTAGATTTCGATGTATTAACTTTGAGTCCCGAGGCATCACAAAACCTCTCAATTGTGGCCTTTATGATTTCAGTGTTCTTAGGATTTGCTTTTGCCGTTAACACAATGTCGTCTGCGAAGAGTAAGTGAGAAATTTTGGGACCCCCCGGCACACAGGTATCGGCTCCCAAGCGCCACTTTCAACCGTTTTCACAATGAAATAGGAAAGTCTTTCAATGCATAGGACGAACAAGTAAGGAGACAGTGGGTCTCCCTGTCGAATACCGCACGTCGGGACAATAGGTTGGGTGGGTTCGCCATTCCAAAGGATGCATGCCCGAACACACTTCACGCTGCTCATAATTAAGTTAACTGTGTTGGTTGGGAACCCAAAAAACAGCAGTATTTCCTTCAAGAATCTCCATTCAATTTTATCGTAAGCCTTTTCAAGGTCTATTTTGAAAATCATACCTCCTTGTTTGTTTTTGGACTTGTGGAGCGTGTCTAGTAACTCTTGAATCACAAGAATGTTATCATGGGTGCTTCGCTTTGGGATGAAGCTGCTTTGAAAAGGGCTAATGAGATCTGAGATGTAAGGTTTGATTCTTAACACCAGAGTCTTTGCGAGCAGTTTGAGCACTACATTGCACAGAGCGATCGGTCGGAACTCGCTAGCGTCCTTTGGATTGTCCGTCTTCGGAATGAGGCATATGTAAGCTTTTCCCATATCTTCATGCACTGAGCCTTTACGGAAGCATTCAAGTATCAGTTGGAAAATAGAATCCCCAACCGTATCCCAATATCTCTGATAGAAAAAAGCCTGAAACCTGTCTGGGCCCGGCGCTTTGTAGGGATTCATTGAACGGAGGACCTTGGTAATTTCTGTCATGGTCGGCACCCTGGAGAAAAACTAGCTGACTTCGTTTTGTAGCTCACGTTGATATATGCTGCGTGGGAGTATGTTGGTAGCAACATTATCATTGGATGTAAATAACTTTGAGAAAAAAGATATCACATGCTCCTGCATCCTATCCTTGTCCGAAGTCCATTCCCCCTCTATCTTCAATGTTTCTATTTTGTTTCGTTTACGCCTGCAAAGTGTTGAGATGTGGAAGAAGCGGGTGTTTTTGTCCCCCATTTTCAACCAATCAATTGTTGATTTTTGAAACCACAAGGCCCCTTCCTGTTGAAGCGTGAGGTTGTATTCTGCGAGAAGCTCTTTCTCTAGATCTTGAAGGCGGGCGTGCAGCGTTGCAGAAGGGATTCTTTGGATTCCTTCAATGCGGGCTATGAGCTCTTTCTTCCATTTGAAAATGTTGTCGAAAACCTCGCGGTTCCACGTTTTGAGGGTTTGTGGAAGGCGTTTCAGATTTTCCAGTGCATTCTGCTCCTTGAGCCACTCGCTTTGTATCAGTGCCTTACAATTTGGGTTTGTGTCCCACGCTATTTCGAAGCGGAACGGTTTTTCTTGTATGTTGTTCTCTGGTCTTGTATTTAGAAGGATGGGGTTGTGATCCGAATGCAGTCTAGGAAGAACCCGGACAGAGTACTCAGTAAATTTCAGAGTCCATTCCGAATTTGCAACGGCGCGGTCTAATCGTTCCCTAACTCTCTGGCCGCCAGGCACCACTCCCGACCATGTAAATGTTGGTCCTGTTGTTCTCAAATCCATTAAGTTGCACTTATCCAGGTGGTTTTTGAAGCGTTCGCATCTGCTCCAGCTAGCAATACGACCCCCGCTTTTCTCGCTTGGGTACATTGTATTGTTGAAATCCCCTACAAGAGCCCAAGGGAACCTATATGTTTCCTCAAAAGCCTCCAAATCTTTCCAAAGTGTTTCACGTTTTGTCCAAGAAGGACTAGCATAGATACCGGAGATTATCCACGCTTCTTCTCTCGGGTGCTCAATGAGGGCGTGAATTGCCTGCTGGGAGGTCCCCAAAATAGTTACTTTTTCGTTCATGTCGTTCCATAGCATCCATATCCCTCATTCCCGTCCGCAAGTAGGCGCTCTAACAATGTTATTGAATCCCAACTGAGGTGAGATTTCTTCGGCTCTAATGTCCGAAACCTTAGTTTCCAAGAGAAATAGAATATCCGGTCGATAGTTTGAAATCATGTTTCTGAGGTGGCGTTCAAATTCCTCATTCCCCGCCCCTTGACAATTCCAAGAGATGATCTTCATCAGAAAACAATGGGGGTAACAAGAGCTCTTAATGGTGAGCCCAACCAATCTCTTTGCCATTTTGATTGGCGCCTCTATCTTCCAACATCATAGGGTCAGTTTCCAGCTCCTCATCAGGCTCTTCAAGATAATGCTCGCCCGGGTCTGGTTCCAGAGAATATGTTGTCCCGAGTCTGTTGTCTTCTAGAGAGAAAACGGGGTTGTGCTGATTTGTTCCCTCTCGTTCCATTACCTGATGGTGTGATGACTCTGCCGTTGTAGACATACGCCATCTATCTAGGGGAATTCGTCTCCTGTCCAATCTCCACCCTTCTGTATGTTTTGGGCTTTCAAGTTCAGGTCTAGGGTGCATGGAAGCGATCGGGTTGTGATATGCCTTGATTGGATTTGGGACCGTGAAGTTGGTCCGGTTGCTTTGCGAATTGCGTGCATCATTGGGCTCTGTCGTAGTAGGGTCGGATAGGTTAACGGGCTCAGTTTGTGGCCCACCTTCTTGATGAGATTTGCCGCGATTAGCCCTAGTTGAAGTATTAGCTTGCATGAGATTTTTACCTCCCTCCATAATATTCTTGTCCTTATTTGTTGCCAAATTATTCTCTGTTACCATAACGGTCTCACCCTGATTATTTGCCTCCGGATCAATATCTGCTATAATTTCCTAGCGATTACTTCGTGATTGATTGACTTTCTGCGAAACAGGTGCTCGATTTCCGCCACCAGCGGGCCGTCCTCCCCTTCCTTTCTTGGCAAGCATCCAACTCCCGTACATCGGATTTGACGTTTTTTCCGGCACGAGTGCAGGCGCCGGCATCTCTGTCGTTTCCGTTTCTACTGGTGTGGCTGAGTTTGTGTCCTTTGGTTTTTCAGGGCATTGGCTGATGCGGTGGCCTATTCGGCCACAATGAAAGCAGATGGCCGGGAGGTTCTCGTATTCGATCGGATACAGCACACCATCGACTTTTACTGCGTTACGTAGCGGTTGTTCTAGGTCTATCTGGACGCATGCTCGCGCATATTTGCCTTTCTCGCTCCAATATGTGGTTTTGTCGATTTTAACCGGCGTGCCAACTGCGCGGGCCACATACCACATCACCTCCTCCTTGTAGTACTCGATAAATAGTTCAGGGATTCGTATCCATGTGATAGCCGTTGTTATACGATCCTTCGAAGCCTGGAACTTTGGCATCCATTTACGTACCACCAGGTAGTGTCCGGAGATTATCCACGGCCCTTCCGTCAGAATATGAGATGCTTTCTCCTTATCCAATAATTTAAGAATATAGCAACCATGGCCCAGTTCAACGAGATGAAAATCACCCTTCAGCCCCCATATCTTCTCAATTCGAGTGGAAAGGAGGTTCACGTTAACACTACGGCCCAGAATTCTTAAGATGAGCGTGTCACGCCAAGCGGCTTGAAGCGATTCCTTGTAGTCGTCGTCGATGATAATTCGTGGATATGGGTGTTCAGGCGAAGGCTCCATGATTCGGATCTTGTCAAGATTTTCCATATCATGTTCACAGAATTTCACATCTTCTGATTGCTTACCCATAAGCGAGTCACGATAGGAATTGTTTGCTATACCCAACCCCAGTGCCTTATCCGTGGCCTCCATCTCTGCCTCAATATCAGTGTGTGTTTCCTCCCTAACAGTCTTCTTGAATTTTTTTGTACTTCTTCTCATTTGGTCGAATTCTTCGCTTGAGAGAGGCGGAAAGTTTTCTAAGCAAATCATTGATTCCTGCTTCTATGGTATAGAAATAAAAGAAATAAAACCAAAATATCAAAGAATGATAATACATTTATCATTTTAAACAACAATATAAAAGGAAAAAATTAAAAGCCAAGCAAATCCTAATTTCTTAACTTGTCCAGCATAGGGTTATAATAGCCAACAGCCAAACACCAATTTGAGGTTGAGAAGATAATACAATTCTAAATCATTAATTGCCAAGTCGCCTTCTCAAAACAGAGTTCAAAAACACCTCCAAAGACCTCTATTTCCGATCGAAAGCAATGATCTTTTCGCTCAGCGTCCGCTATTTCTTCTTCAATAACTTCATCTTTCCATATTAAAAAGGAGCAATAATTATTATAAGTAAAACATATTTATTTCTCAAGAAAGATTGTAAAATGTAAACTTTTTAGAATAACAATCTAAATAAACTTAAAAGCACCCCCAAGATATTCGAAAATCAATACCATTCATAGTCACCAAATTTAGTATTTTGTCAATAAGCAATTGCAGGCTCTACATCAAAAGTATATATTACCTTCCAAACTCTTCTAGCTTCATCAAGTACCATTGCAAATTTGTAAGTGAATGAATAATCGAAAATACAGAACACATTGACTGCATAATTGTAGCACGTTCATGAGCATAGTGCATATTTGTGTATCAACCTTTTCAGCTCAAAGCAAAGTTTCCAGAAATCGCAAATAGAGAAAAATATATTACAAATTACGGATCAATTAAATTTGATTATAAAACAATGAATAGAAAGAAGAAAAAAGATATGAAAATATCTAGAAGCGGGACGAGGATAATTCAGGAAGAGTTAATTTTCAGTAGACAATAAAACATTAAAAATAGCAAACAATTCGTAAAGATGATGAAATCTCAACCAATGCAGGACAGGGAAAACAACATTCAATTCAAAGTGTATCACTAATCAAACGTACCTTGATAACTTCTTCCTGTTGTGGCCTTAAATCCTTTGACCGATCAGATAAGCACCATACATACACAATTTTCAGATGTCCAACAAGCAGAAGAATAATGATCATCAATGCACAATAGGAATAAGCCTAACCAAAATTTACGTAAAACTTCAAGAAGATGAAAACAAAAAATATTAAACATTTATAATCCATAACTGTCAATAACCCTCAAAAAATGCTACTGGAAACCCGACTACACTCTGATTTTAACTTTATTTTAGATTTGTTCTTGGTCTGATGAAAAATTGAGAAATTGAAAGAGATCTTAGAAGGATACATAATGTAATCGGAAAAACCCAACAATGCAGAACCAAATATAAAAAATCAAACCCAATCAAACAGTTGTATCTTCCAAACGGCACTTAACACCAACATGATTATTTCTCCTTACGATACATTGATCCCCCATCACATATTTATATTTCTATTGTCTACTTTTTAACACAGGTAGTTGCCAAGTCTTTTTCCCATTTCTAAAATTAGAAGAAAACTAAAATAGAACCTAAACCTTTGAATCTACATCCAAAGAAAGTAGCAAACAACACCACCAAAATAAATAAAAAAATCGTACAGCTTGAGCAATTTGTGAACTCATCCTGAGCAATCCTATCAAATGAACTGAAATCAACTTCTACAACAAATCTATTGGCAGAAGAGAATATCAGTACAGTCACATTGCAGAAATCTTACTTGTTATTCAGTCTATCAGCGAAGAGACCGTGACTGGAGATATGGATAAGCAATTCAGTCCAACTCCAATCTTGAGGTGAGCGCCTTGAAGGATCACAGATCAAAATCAGATGGAAACCACACAAATCACATTGGCAAATCAGATCATTAAGAAAAAGAAGTGTGAATGGCATGTACTGGGGCAGGTATGAAATTCCTGGAACTGAATGACGCCATCGAAGAAGATAGGGTTCAGCAATGGAAGAAACAAAAACATTAACAAGGAATAATAACTACAAAGTAACCCAAATTCTGGGTTTGATATAAGTCGTCTCCGCCGTGTAAACTTCCACTTGTGAGTGAAAACAACGTTTCATTTCTTTTTAATATAGTATATATAAAAAATTAACTTTTCTAAAAAACAGTCTAATATTACATAACTTGATGTATAAACTGCGTATAGTTAGGAGCTCCGGAATGTCTATAATTTTGCTCTTCACCTATATGATTTTTTCCCCTCTTCTTCTGAAGCCCGATATTGCGTCTCTGCTTTTCAAACCGGAATTAAGTTGAGATAAATTGAGTGAAGAAATCGCTCTGTCCACCATGTCCCCGGTATCCTGGACCGCTTCAGGGCGTTGGTTTTCGACAGTGCAGCGGCGGCGCCTGATGTAATCCCTGGCACAAATTTGAGTATCAATCGCAGTTTGGTTGTTGTTGAGTAGCACCTTGAGATATCCTTCAACTACCCCTCCTTCAATATTCCAACTTGTAATCTCGTCGACATAAGTAAAATGTTCGAAGCACTCATAGCCGTTATCCTTTTCGTGAGGAAGATATTCACCCTTGTTAAAAAGATCCACCAGCTTCATACATCGTAATCGCTCCTTCACGAGAATCTCCACCGACGGTGATCGATCTGGGGTAACAGGCTTCCCGGAAACCGAAAAACATCCTAAAAGTGCGGCGACGATGAGGATTGACCACAATACGGATCTGCTTCGCCGGCGGCGGCCGGTAATTTCCATGGAGTTTAATTGCAGATCTGTAGATATGTATCTGGACTGGTACGGGCTCATATATATTGTATTGGACTCTCACAAACTCAATAATTAAATTCTCCCCTATTCTAATATGGAAAAGGATTTCAAAAATCTGTCTAATTTTTATTGTATATTAATGCACTTGATTTATGATCTCTTTCAAATATTACTTCTTTATATTTAGTTTTAGTTGCATAGGTTATCTTTAATTTAATGAGTAAAGTTATTCTTTGTGTCATAAGAATTTAATCATATCAAATTAAATTATTTTTCTGTTTAATCTATATGTATATTTGTCTCTCTCTCTCTTCTATACTATATTCTAGAGGGCGGCCGTGTTTGATTTAATGCAATTTTGATTAAATTGTGAATTTTTAAAATTTTGAATTATTTTTAATTAATAAATGATTTCAAGTGAGGTTAGTATTAAATGCATAATTTTTTGTTTTCTTAAAAAATTATGTCAAATGAAGTTTCAATGACAAATTATGTCAGATAAATTTGTAAAAGATACTTAATTAGTTATATTAGTACACAATTAAAGAGGATATAATTTTCATTCAATGTCATTAAAGTTAAAATTTTAAATTCGAAACTTTTGATAAATTTATGTATTAGTTAATTTGTTGTTTATAAATTAATGTATTAATGGATTTGTTATTCTCTTTAAATTTTTCAGATTAAGTATAAAATATTCTTCTGCTCATTAGATTGATTTGACCAAATAGGTTCGGATTAGAATTAACTAGGCTGCAATGTTGTTTTCGTTGTGGACGAGAATTTGTTGTTCTACTTCAAGCAAAATCAGCATAATATGCATGAATTTACAAAGAATCAACACACAATATACACTCCAAAATTCATTCCAAGAGTCACAAACAACCCTCAGATACAACTTCATACATTCTACATTCCCATCACACCACTTGATACACACCAACATACATCAACACAATTGTATGCACAGAAAGGCATACGTTTGTCATTTTAAACTCCATTTTATGTCAAGCCACAAATTTTGTATCGAGACATAAAGTTAAATAATATTTAAATATTTGGACTACATATTTTCAGAGCACAAGTTCATTTCCATTTTAATTATACTTGTTTCATGGTTATATTATGATCCACTTAACCATAAGGACATTTACTTTGCTTTCATGTGCATTTACTAGTTTTTCATGCCAATGTCGTGCTCCACCTAAGCATAGTTTGATGGTTTTTTTTATTCTCTGCATCCTCGTCTTCTTTTTTGGTCTCGTCTTTGCAGCAAATTGTTTATTTCAGTTGCTTTCGAATACAGATACTTCTAAAAATAACATTTTTCTAAAAGTTACATCTTGTTGAAGTATAGATGATTTTAACAGTGTAAGAATACTTTGTGGTAATTAATGGTGGGATGTTTGCTCCGAAGGCGATTGTGCAGTCTGAAGTGTAAACGAGTTGACCAACCACAGACCTCTCTACATTCGGGAATATCGTCCGGAACATCAGGTAACTGGTAAGTAAGAACAGTATTTAGTCACTACTTTTGATGGTAAGAACCCAAACAAAAAGCTTCATCATACCTTTGATAAAATATATCTTCAGCATTTATCTCTATAGATGCATCACCTTGGAACTCTAATCCTATATTTAGAAATCCCTTCAAGTCTGTAGTTATAACTACATTTTAGCATATTGGTATACTATAATGGAGTTATAACCAGAGAGTTGACGGCATTTCCGACTATGGAACTAGAGCATCCAAGTGATGCATCGATAAAAATAACTGCTATATTTCATCATAGTAATTTTTTTTTTTTGGATATACTGAAGTCCACAAGATGGAAGTATTTATAGGCATTGCATAAAAGAATCTTTCATCCAAGAGTCATTACAAGACGACATTCTTAGACTGTTAAGATTAAAGCTAATCTCTATTGATTCATTAACTTTTCATTCCGTCTTAAAAGAACTGTATTTAATGTCAAAAAGACATAGCGATTAAATACTATTCTTAGTTACCTGATGTACTGGACAATATTTGCAAGCATAGAGAAATCAAAAGGGGATTGTGCAGTCTTCGTAAATATGTGAATAACAAAAACCTAGATATTAGGATTGTTTAGTTACGTAAATATGTGTAGGTTTTTCTTCCCTTAATTCTAGCCTAGGGTTGTTGTGTGCCACTGTGCCTTGTATATATATATGTGTGTACGGTGTACAAGTAATATATAGAAGGGAAAATATCATTTTTAGTCCTCTACAAATGGAATTTTTCGCTTTTAGCTCTGAATTTTTCACTTGTCTCAAAATTAGTCCTGAACTTTTGACAAAAATCTCACTTTTAGTCCTTTCGTTAATTATTGGACACTTCCGTTAATTTTCTAACGGAAAAAGGCGCGTGTAGTTAGAAAATTAACGGAAGTTAGGTAAGGACTAAAAGTGAGATTTTTTGGAAACATAGAAGATGTATTTTGAGACAAGTGAATAGTTCAGGACTAAAAGCGAAAAACCCCATTTGTAGAGGACGAAAATTGATATTTTCCCTATATAGAATTCATATTATTCAGTAAATACAATAGAGAACTCTTCCCAACCATGGCTTCTTATTCATCTAACACTAAGCTCTGTGTGCGAGCTCGTGCTG
>JBBMKE010000009.1:16573659-16595456 GCA_037834125.1 Lippia alba | reverse complement strand
CCGATCTTGTAAAAGTGTCCGTACCTCAGTTTTGAAGAAAAATAAGAATTTATACCTTAGGCTTGAGCTCGGGTTACGTTTGAGCGGCATAGTGGGCGCGAATATAGCAGGGTACTTATGCACTGAGTGGTGGAGTGGCATGAGAATATGGGTAACCACCGTACACTAGGTACGGGATGCATTCGAACTCCGCCTTGAGGGGCTACACTTGGGTGGAACACGCTTAAGGTGGCGAAGGTGGAGCAAGAAGGTGGAACGCGAAGGTTGAGCATGAAGTTGAAGAGCAGAGGTTGAGGGCGAAGATTGAGTGCGAAGGTGGAGATGTGGAGCGCATAGGTTGAACGCGAAGGTGGAACCTCGTATAGAGCGGACCTCAAAAGTGTGGACCTCGGAGAGACCTTGAAGAGGGGACTTGTCATAGAGCGGACCTCAAAAGGGTGGACCTCGCATAGGAGGGATTTCACGTCTTGAGGAGGTAGTATCTTGAAAAGGGGGACCTCGGGAGGTGGATCCCTACTTAGGAGGTGGAACCTTGAGGAGGTGGTACCTCGCTTAGAATGTGGGAACTCAAGGAGGTGGAACCTCGAGGGTGGGACGCGAAAAGGGAGAAGCGCGAACTGGTAGCCCCACGCATGAGTGCGAAAAAGGGAACATATTCCTTAACCAATTTTTTGCACATCATTTGCCCAGCCCCCTCCCCAACTCCTCGAGTACCGAGTGGGCGAGATGCTCCCGGAGTGATAAAGAAATTTTGAATTGGTATGAGCATCTGTTCAATTTTAATATTCTCATTGTTGTGCAGTGGATGGAGTCGTGGAGATAACTCATGTGCTCAACACTCCAGTAGCGAACGATGAAGAAGCTCGAGGCAGGCGTGAATGGAGTGGATGGAGCAATGGAGATAAACTCTTGTGCTCAACACTCCAATAGCGAACACGATAATGAGGCTCGAGGCAAGCGTGAATGGAGTGGATGAAGTTGTGGAGATAAACTTCTGCACTCAACACTGTGAATGGAGTGGGTGGAGCCGCGAAGATAAACTCCTGCGCTCAACACTCCAATAGCGAATGGTAATGAGGCTTGTGGCGAGCGTGAATGGAGTGGATGGAGCTATGGAGATAAACTCCTGCTCTCAACACTTCAGTAGCGAATAATGATGAGGCTCGTGGTGAGAGCGATAGAGATATATCCATGGGAGAGGCAATGTTGAGGGGAACGGATGTGATGTTGAGTGTGCATATGATGATGCGATGATCTATATATTGATATAAATGATTAGCTTAGCATGTTTTGCTTTCCCATTCGCCATTTGATGTTTCTTGGAAATTTCTTAGCTTAGTTTGTTTTTGTTTCCGCTTCGAAAAGGAGCACATTCGAGTTTACTTTGTAGAACGGTCCCTTGAACCTTGGCATGTAACTCACATTTGGACAAATTGACTAAGTGTTGTGTTTGAACTTCATAACATTGCAAGTAAAATGGGTGAAATTTTCTAAGTGTGTTGCTTGAACTTGGGTGCTCTTCGGGATCACCCATGCCATCATAGGGAGACATATTGGTGGGAATCTTAGAGCTTCCTGTTCGTGCCATCAATATTTTCCTGCAATGTGGTGAAGATCGCTCCGCTGAGGTCATTTGTTCCTTCGGCAATGAGAGAGTCCAACGGGTCTCTTTAATCTCCATGGATCGGCCGATGCGGGGGCTTATCGACCGCCCTGTTCATAATGCCGAGCGGGTTTGTGGTATGCTTCTCCTTGATTGCTAACATAAGACTCCTCACAATCTTGCTCAGGGCAAAGTGTTTCCAATCGCATTACACGAATGGGGCCTGGTCATCTTCATCCTGAGGTTGGAGAGGGTCGTGCACTCAGCTCGGTCCCGCTACCGTTGGATTCGCCACTTTACAAACAAGTGTGGGATCTGTTTGAACGTGGTACCTCTTGTAGCGGCCGGTTCGCCGTGCGTTCCGCTCAGCTTATCGGGATGGTAGTCTGAGTTGGAGTGATGGCGGTTTGAACTCTCCTAATTTGGGTTTGTATTCCGTTACAGTCGTGGTGGCAAGCTAGAGCTACACTCGTCGTAACTTCATGTTTCAGATCCGGCCATCTTCCAAGCGAAATAAGGAAAAAGATTTGAGAAAAGATTGAAAATTTTGGTGGTTCCCACAGACGGCGCCAAACTGATGATGCTGAAAATTGGTCGCCTTAAATTGTACGAGGGCGGCTCCAAATCTCCAACAAATTAGCCAAGAAGTGAGTTCTTCGACCTGCTAAGATCAACAATAACGTGAGAATACCAGGCGGGAGTTGTGTCCCGCGTTGGCACTCCGACGCTCAAGACAGTTAGATTGTCTTAGGTGGAAAAGATGACCGGAGAATTGGGCAGCTTTTCAGTATGTAAAAGTGTGCGTACCTCAGTTCTGAAGAAAAAGGAGAATTTATACCTTAGGCTTGAGC
The DNA here is from genome assembly GCA_037834125.1 of Lippia alba. Classification (NCBI taxonomy): domain Eukaryota; kingdom Viridiplantae; phylum Streptophyta; class Magnoliopsida; order Lamiales; family Verbenaceae; genus Lippia; species Lippia alba. Next base: position 16,593,002 of record JBBMKE010000009.1, on the reverse strand, counting down.
TAGAGTTACGTTTGAGCGGGCGTAGTGGGCGCGAATATCGCGGGGTCATGCGCTGAGTGGTGGAGTGGTGTGAGAACGTGGGTAACCACTGCGCACTAGGTACGGGATGCATTCGAGCTCCGCCTTGAGGGGCCACGCTTGGGGTGGAACACACTTAAAGTGGCGGAGGTGGAACTCGAAGGTTGACCACAAAGGTGAAGCGTAGAGAGCGAAGATTGAGCACGAAGGTGGAGAGGTTGAACATGAAGGTTGAGCGCGAAGGTGGAACCTCACATAGAGCGGACCTCGGAGGGACCTTGAAGAGGGGACCTCGCATAGAGAGGACCTCGAAAAGTTGGACCTCGCATAGGAGGGACTTCGCGTCTTGAGGAGGTGGCACCTCGCTTAGAAGGTGGCACCTTGCTTAGGAGGTGGTATCTCGAAAGAAGGGACCTTGAGGGGTGGATCCCTACTTAAGAGGTGGTACCTCATTTAGGATGTGGGAACTCGAGGAGGTGGAACCTTGAGGGTGGAACGCGAAAAGGGGGAAGCGCAAACTGGTAGCCCCACGCTTAGTGCGAAAAAGGGAACGGATTCCTTGGGGATTTTTTGCACTATCACCTTTAGCATTTGGTCCTGCCTGCTGGACCTAATAACCAGCCCGTCCGTCCACCTGATGGGCCTGCCTCAAAACCGGCTGCTGTCTCAAATGTGCTGGGTCAGCCGCCTGGGCCCGGATGTATTATTTTCCTCTAAGGTAAAACTTATCCTTTTGAATTTTTCATCCAAACTAACTCTCCACAAACAGCCAACGGTAGCAACAGATGACTTATCAGTGTAAAGGTATTTTTCGTCGGCCTATTTGCAACTAATCCCTGACAAGTAAACTGTAAAACTGTCCTCTTGAATCTTTCATCCAATCTATGGTTAACGGTTAATAGTTGCAGGCCAGTATCTTTATAATTTAGCTCCAACAATATATGTTACACAGTAACATTTCGACCAAGAGACCAGTTAGAATTAAACGTACAAGAGCAATTCATGTATTGGTAGCCATTGTACCGGAAATATGCAAAATCAAGAACAAGATACAGGTAATTCTAGCCCCAGCCTGGCTCGGCCAAACCGGTGTAACGAGGGGACGAGTGTTTTGCACTTGCCGTGTGGTTGGTAGAAAATTTAGGAAGAGTGGTCAATCAAATGGCAAGTGTAATACACTTACCTTTTTAATTGATTGGGTTTGGCCAAGCCGAGTCTGGGCTAGAATTTTCCACAAGTTACATACCAAATCCACATTAAATTTCAACGGGACCCGTATTGTACAATCAATGCTAAATAATTAGCAAATATCCAAACAGCTAAACAGAACAGAGGGACTCAATGTATGTGAATCCTTTGGTACCCTCAAATTTCAAAGCATCATCAACCACATCACCCTCAAACTCACACAACGTCGTAAAGGTCTTATCAACAAAGTTGTATCTCACTGCTTTCATCGGAATCTGAAGAACCAAGAATGCATCCTCCTCTTTCTCACCACGAATAAGTGTAAATATCGAGTAAGCATAGTAGTGCGGGCTTCGGACCATACCCGGATTAGCAGCAGCAATAGGTGAAAGATCAACGCAGTACTTAAAGAACCACTCAGAATAATCCCTCTTCATCTCATACACATTGAACTCCACTTGAGGCCCGGAAATTTCAATGTAATGCAAGTGATCACAAGACTCCCCAAAGTAATAATTCGGCCTCTGATTCAAATCATCCAAACCAGGCGGCAAAGGCGGAAGGGGCATTTCCTTGAGCACGAGATCTGCTAGACTGAAATACAAAGATTCCTTACTCCGGTAGCTGATCCAATGTATGGCGCCATTCCAATATACGCCATCGTCAAAATGAGTTGCCGCCCTGCATGGTCCATAGCACGTTCTCCAACAGCCTGTCTCGGATGAGTAAATCTCAATCTCAAACTCATAAAAACCTGTTTCTAATCCTTCCAACTCTGTTCCCCAGAGAGCAACAACTTTGTAATGAGGAGACTTCGTGGGATCAAAAGCTAAGCTGATCCCATGTATTCTCGTCTTAGGCTCTACTCGGCGTATGGTTTTTGGAAGAGTTGTGAATCTCCTTGTGGAAGGGTTATAAACAAAGTACCTTCTGACATGGTTAACTGCACGTAAGTTGCCACAGAGTAATAACCCATTGCAAGAATGGTAGATTATGGTGGCCCAAGTGTTTTTCATGCTGAAATCTAGTTCTGTAAATGGCGGAATGGTTTGTGCTTGGGCAGAAAATGGGATGTATTCATACCATACATGGAGATCCACGATATATAACCAAGAATCCCAAGAATCCCAACGGGGCAAGAACAGGGCAGTAGCGGGATTACGATTACGATTGCGTAGGAGGATGAATTCCTGGCTTGTGATGATGGATTGCCAGTGCTTGGAAACTAGCTCGTAGCAAATTAGTGACTTTACTGGGAGATGTACAAGAATCTCTTTTAAGAGATCATCGTTTGAAGCCACAATTTCAGCCGATGATCTTTTGGGGACTTCGAGTTTGATTCTCATGTTTATATGTAACCTTTCTTTTTTCGTTCTTTTTTTTTTCTTTTTCCCTTCTTCTTGTTATTCTTGGTGGGAGTTTAAGCTGCAATTCTAAGCTAGAGGGAACTATTGTATCTTTATTTTAGGTTTCATTTCTAATCTGGATTGTCAATTTGCGTTTGGAATCTGGACTGTCATGGAAGCGATTGAAATAATCTGCCGTTGACTCCTAAGGCTGTGTTTGCTAAGAAGACTGGATATATCAGTCCATATTTGGTTGACAATTTTACAGTCTGATACGGGATACCTATGAAAGAAAAACTTCCACTAAAATGCAAAAGAAATTAACTGTCTACATGTGTAAAAGGAATTAACTATCTAGCGTTTAATGAAATTTTAAGAAATTAACTGTCTACGTATGTAAAAAAATAAAACAAGAAATTAACTATCCAGAATTTAATGAAATTTAGCAAATAGTGTTCAAGTTAGTGATTAATCTTGAGCTGCCCACCAATTCTCAAAGAAAGGAAGAAGAGCTTTAAAATTATCTTAGAAAGAAGAGGTTTATGCTTTCACATGATTATAAGGACTATAATGACATATTAAAATATAACAAATATTTAGATAATCTTACAACAGAGGAACTATGACAACAGAGCTTTCACATATATTCACTATTCAAAATTCAATCTCCTCATATCTCCAATCTTAAAAAACACAAATGTATAGATAAAACTCCCTCAACAAGTTCCCCTATATGAATACAAGAGCCTATAGTAACTTCCTCACAAAATTGGCATACATATATACACAGAGGAAGTGCGCCAACATTTTAATTGCTCACTCATATCTTTCAACTTAAATATTGCTCAATCTAATGAAGGAGTAAACAACAGATAGATTTATCAGAGCCTCAGAGGTACTGCCTAAGGCTTTCACCACTTAAGGTTTCCATTTCTTTGAGAGTCTCCTGCGCAAGAGACTTGACAGGTAGCTCAGAGTCCTCTAGCAGCTCGCCAAGGAACGGAATAGTTTCCGGCAAAAATTGCAAGTATTCTTCTTTTAAGTTCTCTACAAGATACCTCACTATTCTTAAACCCAAGATACGCGCCCGCATCTTTTCACTACGAGTTTGCATCAACACCTGCATTCAAGGAATTTTCAAACTAAAGTTATCCCTTCCTTCATATGTGAATCTATTAAACCTGCTAACTGTGCTGAGAGGAAAATAGTAATAAGAAAGATCAGTCGGGAACTTCAAATGTAAAACAGACCAAATCAATGATCAAGGATATTAAATTCTTCTAGAAATAACAAAAAAACACAGTTGCTAGAGTTCCCATTTCTATTTAGCTTTGGTTAATAGCTTGTGATTATTTGAAAAAGGGAGCGGAATGGAACTAAAGCATTAAATATGACTACTTATTCCTAAAACGTCGGATTACCGCAATTTGTCAACTAGGGAAGAGTAATTTAGACAATTATCTACAAAGGATGTGTAATCCCACTACTCGTGATCCAACATATGTTCAAAGGTCGGAAAGTTACAATTTAATGTCAATAAACCATTGAGTTTAATCCAACTGGATGCTAATGGAAGATTTCAAAATAAACCAAATATAAGAAGGAAAATTGTTGGTTGAGTATGTTTTTAGTTACCTCATGATTCAGTGGCTTCCAGAGAAGGTCTGAACCAGCAGTAACGGCCATCTGACCAACACAGACGACCAGCAAATCATCCACTTCTTTTACAGATGGCACATTACAATGATCGTCAATAGACACAGGGGGATCCACCACAAGTTGTGAAACTATGGGTTTCAGAAGCACCTGGAAGAGACAAAGTAATCAGCTAACGAACAAGTATACATTCACGTCATTTGATATTTAGCAAGGTTAGTATGCCCTTTATTACTTTAGTCTTCCTCCCATGATTCAGCACCACAAGATTTAGTGTCCATGTCATATAGTCTAAACAACCATCTCGAGTTCAAGAGATGAGAATGCTAAAATATAAGCCATTATTCCTAAATGTTCTTCTATAAGTACGAACTCTGCCAAACTTTTGCTTCAGATAAGTATAGGTGCACAACATGAGGCATGTAAATCAATAACCGGCATAACCTATGACAGAAAACACAAATTTGACATGGCATCCCCATCACAAACTAAGCTTTCACACATTTAAATGATTATGCAGATTTATATGATCAAACTAGAACGGGAAGTGGGGCCAAGAGAGGGAACTGAAATCATCAAATATTCCAGTAGACAAATCAAGTTTGTTTAGTAAACGCAGAATTTGAGTGGAAATATTTTTGACATGCACAAAGATCTGCCTAATTGAACTTGCCTGAAACTTAGAAGAATCAAGAAACTTTGAACTCCCGGTATCATAGAGAAAACATTTATGTAGAGATGACAATATCAACGCACGCAGATGCCACGCTTGGAGAGATAATGCACCCTCTCTGTCCATTGTGTTGCTGCTAATCTTAGCCTTCTTCTTCTTTGGAGTCGGGCCAGATCCGGTATGTTCGGCATCAACAAGACCTCGGACACAGCCATGATGCAAGTGCTCGAAGTACGGGACAAATAATGACCTGATGTTGAATACAATAACATGTGCAATGATTAACAATATGGAAGGTACTTTAGTGTCTGCAAAAATATATATATATAAAAAAAAAGATTTCAAATCAATTACACCATTCAACCACAAATAGAAAATAATGGATCTCTACATGAGATTCATGCAACAAGCTTCTGATAGTTCTTCACGACTAGAAATCCACAATAAAATCCATGAAGAACACTACTAAACTCATGCTAAGTCAAAGTGCATGGACACGCCATTATTACTATGCTGTTGATTACTTAGGTAGGCAGTCTAACATTATTTTGAAGTCCAACCAAATTATTGCATCTAATCTACTTAAAACGAAGACAAAACGCAATTCCCTCATTCGAAGCAAAGTGTAAACATTATGTAGCCTTTCCTTGTCTCCTTGCATCTACCCACATCCATCTCTCTAGATAATTGAAAAATTATGCCACGTGAAAATCTCCAACTTCCATATCAGTAGCATACCAATTTACAACCCACAATTGCTCCACAAACAGGAATCATGAAAAGTTCAAACCCCAAACCCACTTAAATACAAGTTCTACATAGCAGTTGTTCTTCCTACTCGAAAAGGAAGCACCAACTCAAGAGCAACACCTTAGCAAAACAAACAATTAGCAACTCACCGATGGCTTTCAGCAAGTTTATTGACCAAGTTGTAGAAAGAGATGGCACGACCATTAGCTTCCTCATTTAAACCTGACCATTCGATCGTTTGGAGGAAAAGAGGCCTGAACATAGTTTCTGTGAGTTTCATAGTTAGGTTAACAACAGCATTGATGACGTTTCGCTCAACATCATCAATATTCTGAATTGAAACAGGATTCTGATGGCGCAGATCAAGAGCTAGCAGACACAAGTCAAAAACTCTTGCATGATAAGCACCAATGGACGATCTATCCATTGAATTAACCAAGTTCCCTAGCATCTCAAAGACGATCGATATACTTGACTCTCCAGATTTAATAGCATCAGAGTACAATGACAACACAGGCGGGAGCAGGAGACGAACCTATTCAAGTAAATTAATGTAAGCTACCAATAACATTTGAGAATGGCATGTTTTAGACAGGAAACAATGGATGAAAATTTAAGGCCAACATGAAGCTACTTACAGACACTTTTTCAGTAATAAGCTTGCGCACACTATCTGCTTTCAACTTCAACTTTAGGTCTGATGAGGAAAAAGACGATGGATGCAAAACAACAAGTCTCAATATGTCTCCCAGGTAAGGATTTAGAAATCCAGCAAGCTTGTCAATGACTGCCTCCAGGGTTCCTAGAATAGACATGAAAAGGGAGTCCACTGAAGAAACATCACGAGATCTGCTCAGCACACATTCCATGACACTTGGAAGTTCAGGCAGTGCCCTCGGCCCAAGAGCATTAACTAAAGCACCAGTTGCTCTAAGACAATGACTAGAAAGAGCAGAATTATGTGAACCGATTCTCTTACAAACACACCCAAGGCATCTGCTAAAGATCCTATCATGTGAAGGGAACCTGTCGGCTAAAACTTCCAATGCTGATACAGCTGCCAGTTTCAGAGAAGTGCTCGAAACATCATCAGGGACATCAAGTAATGTCAATATTTTCAAACATAAGTTATCAAATGATTCCTGAGAACTCTCATTCAAATGCAACCATGAGCTTCTTAAGCTTGACATTAAATCCTTCTTGTTAGACTTTGTGGTTGTATCCAAGTCCTTGACTGTCTCACACAGAAGAGCAAGAGCCTGTTCAAGAGGAGGGAAAGACTTAAAAATGGCAAAAATTGCAAGCTTTAACTATATGAATGCAACTGAGAAAAATAGATAGGACTGGGGATGAAAGAGCACAAAAAGCAATGCAACCAATTAACCTGATATTTTAGCACAAGAAACACTAACATATAAACCTCAAACTTCAAACTTAAGTCCCTAGTCTAAAGAACTTATGTATGCTCTTATTTTAAAAAAAAAAAAGAAAAAAGGCACTTCTCATTGCACAAAAAGATTTCATAATAGCAATGTAGTTACCTTCTTTCTCACATTTCTATCAGAATGGTCAACCAATTTAACGATGGTGTTGAAATAGGTAAAGGGTAGAAGGCCCTTTGTAAGAGCTTTTATGACATTGCGGATGTACTCCTTCAGTTCAGTCTTGATGACAGCAGGAACACCAATATGCTTCTTTTTCTGATCAACAAGCTGCAGATGATTTACAGCTTGCTCCATGAGTTCACCAACCATAGTCTGCAAAATTGGATTCCAGCTGGATTAGATGAGATGTATATGAAGAAACTAAGTCTTAGGTTACTCTCTTGGTGTAAAAACCACCAAAACAAGGATTGCTTTTAACCCTTCGGATCCATCCTTTTACAATATTTTTGGAATATATCATTTCCCAGTGGGCAAAAAGTTTTCAAAGATTTAGTCAGTTGAAACCAGCTGATTAGCATATAAATAAAATACAAATCAGTTGATGAGCAACCAAAAAAGTCTAGATCAACTACGGAGTATTATGAGAAAATGATAGATGTATGTTCGAACCTGAATGTTGTTCAAATCTTCATCCAACTCAAGCTTGTAGGAAATTTCAGGATCCCGCAGCTTATCTGCGACAAACATCGCTGCAACCAGCACTTGCATAAATGTTTCTTCACTCAAAGCACTACTCCCAATTTTCTGAAGTGCTAGAATGAGAGAAGGAAGCCAAACTGTGCATGAATATTGCTCACAAAGCTGCACACAAAATTCATATTCCCACTGCCTAACTATGACAACAGTCAAATTATCCAAAGAATGCTCGCTAACAAGGAGACTAGGTAAGCTGTTCCTTGATATCAATGCGCGGAAGAGGAGGAAGAGCAGCGAACCCAAACTTTCCGCCTCTCCCAAAGTCCTGCAAGAGAAAACTTGTCAGCAAAAACTAAAATCTGGAAACTGAATGAGAAACTTGTAAATTCTACCTCAATATGTGTGTAATGATGGAGCGTCTCCTATGTCCAGCAACTTGTGGCAATATATTCACAAAAATCTAAGAGAATTCAACAATGTTAGAAAACTTGATTTATCAAAAGTTCAACACAACAATTGCTAAAAAGAAAAATCAGAGCAAAGATATTTGGAAGAGAAGATATGATAATATATTACCTGAAGTAATTGATCTAGGTTGCCAGTTCCAGATAACCAGCATGGTATAATTGCTGATATAAGGCCTTCAAACACGCGCTGCGAAAAGCTATCCCACTACAGAATGAAATTACTTTCCCTCAACATCAAGAATGGGACCAGATAAAATCAACATGGCACTTAGATTTATTTCTGTACAAGTGAGTAAACAACACAAGATTCCTGGTGATGATTGCGTAATGCAAGCACCATGTAGGCAAAAAGAACTAACTTAAAGAAATAGTCCACGAATTCGTTAACTTACCTAGTATATAAATAAATATATTTCATTCTCAGGCCAAAAAAAAATTGAGCAAGATGAGAAAAGTATATGAAATACTGGTCTACATAAACCTACACCACCAACCTGTGTTACAGTAGATTCCGCTATGGCAGTTAGAATATCAAAAAATTGCTCGAAGATTTTGTTGGGTACTATCTTTACGAGAGTAGTTATTAACGAGAAAGCGTGATTGCAGGTAACGGCATCACTAGACGAACGGGCACAACGGACTAGCAATTGCAAGTCAATATTGTGAATGATATCCTGATGAACGAGTGTCAGTTGTGATTAGAAAGAAGAAGAGAAAACCATACCAGATAGGTACTAGATATATATAACATAAAAGGACAAAACCTTTTGTGGAACACCACTTGCAAAGGAAGCACAGATATCATCCAAAGTCAACAGCAGAGTCTGCTGAATGTAAGCTGCAGAATCAGATACAATCTGAGGAGAACCAGATGACATTGTACATGCTTTGTCCTGGTCTACAGCTTTAGGCATCCACACATCATTCGTAAACATCACATCGAGCAGCTTGAATAAGGGGCCAATAAGTGAAGCTCTGGAAAAATAAGATCATAAATTAGCACATTATCACAGTTAAAATGGAAATACGGCCTAGGAACTCTACCAGAGCTGACATCTACACAGAGTATGTTCAAAACACCTGTTATCTGTGTTCTTCTTCATTAGCAATACGTCAAGTAAAGCACCCAACAAAAAAAGTGTGCTTTCTCCATTCTGGGTACCGTCATTAGATACATAAGGGTCCTGTCGTTTGCGTGATTTTTTATGCTTCTTTCCATTTGCTGAACCCGCAGAACATGTTCCCCCGCTCAAAATGGTTTCAAGTACACGCTCAACAAGTGAGCAGCTTAGCTGCAAGATTTGAGGATAAGTCATCAAGCATACACAGAGAAAATAAATAATACATATATATTGAACAGATTCCATAAGTTGGTTTCCAAGCTTCTTAAAGGTAATAAAGTATCACAAGTTATAATTTATGACACAATGGAATCTGCAAAGATCTTTCGACACAAGACGGAGATTGGTGAGATCTTATAAGACAAAAAGGAAATTTACAAAGATCTTTCATAGTAGTATACATTGTTCTCGAATGCACTAAAATCAGAAATGCAACACAAAACTACATTTATGAGGCTAATTTGTAGCAAAGCAGCTTTAGTATAACCATATGAATCCAACTATATAATCATCAACCAAAATGTGATAATAAATTACGGCTAAGCATTGAAACAGAAAAGCGAATAGAAGAAAAGGATGAAATCAGAAGAAACAGAACTAAGAAAACATACATTAATCCGCAACAAAGTATCTCTAGCAGAATTTTGCACATCGCCATTAGCACTCCGAAAGAGAGACAGCAATTTTTTTAAGACATCTACCTGCAAAGACACAAAAACAAAACTAAATAAACATATTTACTCATACAATAATAATCAGCTGAAATAAGCACTGGGTACACCGTTTTTCTCAGTCAACCATCAAACACCATAGATGGCAAATAGTCAATCCTATTGAATGGGGAAAAATGAACTCAACCTGATCTTCATCCTCCAGGTATCCATAAAAGTAATTGCCAAAATTGTGAGATCTCAAAATTGTCAGACATGGCTCCACAATTGCAGTCTCTTCAGCACTATTTGCCTGAAAGTGCAAATCCTGATGAGAATTTCAACAGAGAGAATCAAAAGAACAGAATAAGAACATAAACAAAGTAAACACAAAAGCTGCTCACCTCTAGAGCCTTTAGAATAAAGTCAACAAAGCCTTTTGCTTCATCTGATGAAGTAGATTGAGTACAGCTCTGAGAAAAAAATAAAGTCAATTATGTAATCCTATGAAGTTCCAGGTATAAATGTCCAAGGATAATACAAAAATGTCTTAGAAAATTTACCTCAAGCAGAAGGCACATAATATCAACTTCCCTCTCTGACAACTTGGTGTGCTGTTTTTCACTCCCATGATAATATTGGTTGCGACAATCCAAAAGATCCTTTAACAGCGTCCTCACCCCAGCAACAGAGAAGATTCTAGAACCAAAACCTTTAAGCAAAGAAAGAATCTTCAGCTGCCATCACGATCACAAAACAAATGAAGTTAATCACCTGATCAACTAATAAGATTATATCCAACTAGTATCAATAACAGTAAGCATTCATCAGCGAAAATGACACCAATAACCTATTTCAGTGTGGTATTCAATCGGAAAAGAACTATCAGAAAATTACTTCAGAAACACAAACCTTTGCATGATCAGGAAGTCGGAGAGCAAGGTTTAGCATGACTTCCAGGGTGTTATTGTCAGGAAACTCTTCCGATCTGAAAATACACATCAAGAACATTACAGATGAACAAAACAACAAAATCCAAAACAGTTCTTATGGACAAAATAAATGATCCTAGGGAAACAATAAAATCATAAAGAAAAGCATACATCAACTTTCTATGATAAATTTCAAAAGATCTCAATTTACGGAGTTCCCAAATAAAAAACCAGTACAAGTTAAGGAACGAAAGGCTTCTTCTTGATAAGGCATTGGAAAGATATTACTTCATCTCCAGAGTTAGATTACCCTAAATGGAAGTAACACTTAAACTAAGTAAGATAAAATCAATGGGATCTCATCCCCCAACCTCTTTCCAGTAGCATGTTCCACCAAAAGGTTGGCAAGAACATTTTTGTCGGATAAGATCAGCTTCTTTTGCAGAATAATTAAGCGCAACAGCTCTCCGGGAATGTGCAGCAAGACTCCACTGTTGCCTGCATTATTACTATATAAGCAACGGCAATAATAAAGACCAAAGAATTAGATTGAACTCATACAAAATTCCATACCATTATTATTATTGGACCACAACGTAAACATCTCTTCAATGCAGGTAGTGGCAGCAACACGGACGCTCTAGATATCATAGATGAGAAAAGAAGTATCAGTTTTGCATGGAACACTTGGCCCAATTAGTTTAAATCCAAATAGTATGGACAAGAAATCCATAGTAGTAAAGCCTCTTCAAATAACAACAGAACAGACTGATAAACCATCAAGAAGCAACAGTTAGCGACTAAACAAACGAAAGAAGAGAGAAGAATAAAGTTCTAAAACCTGATTATCACTTGATAGTGGGACGAGAACTGATAGGAAATCCACAGTTATTTGAAGGGTTGAACTCTTCTCTAATTGAGAATAAATACGTTTGAAAGAACGAAGACCCTCAATTTGCGCGGCAGGGGGAACACCTGTTTAGAGCACCCAGACAATGATGAAGACATAGCAGAGACCATTAAATAAGAAAGATCTAAACTAAATAAATAAATTCGACAAAATAGGATGTTCACATTCTCTTAGAAGCACTCCAGTATAAAGACCTAACAATGTTGACCCAAAGATATTCGATAGAACTTAGTCCAGATATTTGAAAGGTACTTTTAGCAAGTATCTCAAGTAGCACATTTCCAACTTCATGATAAAAGATGTAGTAAATGTAACTCAACTTACTCCCCACATAGAACAACATATGACAAAAGTATTCATACTATTACTCCTACCACATAACCACCATGCTCTTTTTTTTTACTTCAATATTTCTGAAAATGACAATATCCTCTGAGATACCAGATAGCTTCTCATTGGTGAAAATTACGGATCAAGTGTGATACAGCTCTGATATTATAGAACTAGACTAAAAAGTTTGCAGCACAGAAGTGTTAAAACGCATGCACACTAAGTAATATAGTACCATCTGGTGATACATTAAGTTTAATTGTCATATGCTTGTATTCACCAATTAAAAAAATCAGACTAAACATGATAACATGGATGCTGCTATGCTTGCTTTACTAATGCTCCTCCATATCAGTCAAAAATTGCTAAGGCATGACATGTTTCACCTTTTGCGAATGATTAATGATTTACTACTCATATCCAGATCCGCAAAACTGACAAACAGACAAAGACATTGAAAGATGACAAAAATGGTAAAGAAGGGAATAAAACTAGAAGAGACAGAAAAACAGATAGCAAGAGACATGGGTGGCATAACCAGACCTTCTGATGTAAACAGCTTCAATATTATTTGTGCCATAGGCAGGGAGATTTTAGAATTGGCAAACAGGGAGTCTAGATGTGTTCTGTAAACATCTTTACAATGACATGCAAAGAATACAAAGAGATCCTGAAGCATGGACTCCCAACTTCCCTTCATTCCCTGAGACAAATGCAAGTTCATTGCCATAGATTAGTCTCTCAAACAAATTTATATAGGCTTTCATACTAAAGTATGAAGAATCACAAACCAGTGATACAACCTCCGGGTTGCTTGGAACAATGGATTCTGATAACCTCAGAAACAAGCAAGCAAGAATCTCAGCATTGACATCTGTGATGTTACTGTCCAGACGTTTTTCTAGGATTCCTTTGCAATCACTGGCCAGAATTCTTTTCTTGGACTATAATCACACAATTTCTCAGTTACCAATACCATTTAATCTATATAATAGAAAGCATTAAGAAAGCACTATACAAGCGATGGTTGTTATACCTGCAGAGGAGATATTCCCTGAGACTCGAGCATTTCCCATTTACTTCTCAGAATTGGAAAACAAGAATCAAAAAATGCGGAAAATTGACCCACATCTGACAAGCAAAAGATAAAAAATATCATGCACTGAGCATTGCCAGCGAGTGTTCATTCAAAGAACAAGCCCAGGGAAGTGATGATAATGCAGAAAAGAGATCACATCAAGTCATCAACAAGAAGAATTGGTCATGAACAAGAATTTTTCTTCTTGCTATTTGAGCAAACTCTTATATAACACACAAGCTCAGTCAAATTCATATCCAAACAAAATTTAGCATATCTGCATGTACACATTAATAAATGCTTACGAAATCACACTTATTAAAATATCAGTGGATTATCACCTGATGCGATACATAAACAAACTGCAGACTAGCAAGATGGTAATTATCAAATTTATGCATACTAAGAATTCCAATTGGATTCAGCCATGGAAGAGTCCTAAGCATAAAGGATGACAACTGTACTTACCCATTTGCAACATCTTCACTGATTCCAACAACACCAATAAGAATAATGTCTCTGAAAGCTCATGAGAACTGCAACATTTGACAAGCCAAGCCATGTATTCCTCGGGCCTTGATGTGAATGTCTCTGCTAACTTGCTGATATTCTCAAAATTTATTGAAGATATGTGTACAAGATCCAATTTCTGAAACCATTTAAATAATGGAAGTGAGCACAAAAACCAAAAAGAAAACATAAATTTAGATGATAAAACTACAAGTTACTCAAGAAATGTTTGTACTTATTTCATCGGGTTCTTGAGACGATGGAGCTCATATAAAAGAATTTGGATGAAACAAGAAAAACATAAATGATAGGACGCAAGCTTATAGGTGCAATTTGGATTCCTCACCTTCACAAGAAACGTGATGAAAAACAATAAGGAACTGAATCCACATAAAAAAGGTTACTAACCACTTATCTATATTCTAAGTTCAGCAAGCAATGTTGTGAGTTGTGACTGGTAACTGCATTGCAGTCCTTAACTATACATCTTTTGTTAGGTTGAGAAGCAGAGTGATATTACCAATGGACTTTCAAGTGACGACTGAAATATAAGCTAAGATTTCCTACTTTAATGCCTGTTTACCTCTTCGGATGCAGGAAAAACAGCAAGATTCCCATAAAAATGCCATTTTAATTCTTTAGCCAATTCCAAGGCTTTCAAGTTCACAACCTGAGTCTGGTTAAGACAAAACATAAAAACTAGTTAAAAAGCAAACAGATTCATATATAATCTTATACTGACCGGCAATAAAGCTATAGTGTCAAATTTAAAATAAAAGACCTTTGGTCGAATTAAAAGTAGAGGGAAGATTGCGGTTGCCAGCATCATTGCATATTGTTCCTGATCTTTGAAATTTGTGACTATTTGTTGGAGGCACGATAACGCAATATTACTACGAAGAGATGTCTTTGTTGATGAACCTATATATAAGCAAGACATGAGCACATGATAGGCATCAGCAACTTTAAGATGTGAGTTGTCAGCCACTGAATGTAATTTTCGTCACTAAACACAAAATAATTTTCTTTCCAGTGACTAAATATCAATGTGCTTCCCCTTCACACTAAGGAACATTTCATAGTTGCTCCCCCACAACTATCTTCCAATTCATATTTGAATTTCAACATTAGCTATCCATGACATCACAATAACAATGCAAATCCTTGAACCTACCTGAAATATTGAACCTACCTAACACTATAAATATAGTGAACCAAATTTCTTCAAACCAAATGTTAATACCTATACATAAAATCCTTCCCACTAAAACATTTTAAATTCCTGATATAAAAGGTGGCAATACTATGTTCATGCATGTAAATTTTATTTAGTCATCCCCAAATGACATTTGCAACTCTCGTATATTTAACTACCCTAAAACAGTATCAGAGTGATTGCACGCAAAGAAAAATAACTCAGTGCAGACTCACTTGGCAGCAAAGTTTCAATGCATCTTTCAAGGACACCTTGAAGTGCTTCATTAAGATAAGGTTTACTTAGAATTTCAGAGAAATTCTTCAAATTCAGAACTGCCAGGACAACATCTAGATCATCATCATTAAGCCGGCGCAATAGTGCATCTTGAATGGCATCAAACTTCTGGAAAATCGTAAACATACAACAAAAATTTAGCAAAATGAACAAATGGGCATTAAGCAGAACTTAACTATTTGAGCAGAGCATAGTGGAAAAACTTCATAACTGAACAACAAAATCAGATATATCTTTTCTACTCCAATTTTCAATAATAGGATCAAAATCAACAACAGATCCCACTTTCAAACTTCAACAGAAAGGGAAAATGGTTGTTCAATCCGACTATACACTTACAGAAAAGACTTGGGAAAAATATTACCTTTGAGCCAGCACCTTTCTCCTTCAGCAAGTTGACAACATCCAAACCCAAGACAGCCGACTTCCGGATCTCAGACTGTAAAAGCATTCATGGCAGGTAGTTAATGAAGCTAATTTGACTGGTTTCTACCATTAGATGTAGAGTGCGAAACATGACAGAATCTAATCAGAAATCTATAAGAAAATAATGTTTCTTGCAATTAAAAAGTTGATAAAATTAAACCATGCAGAAGAATGATACCTCTGGATGTTCCAAAGCAAAAACAATTTTTTCATAGGGTATCTCTTGTGATGTGCCCAGATGTTCATCTAATATCTTGCAGAGCAAATCATAGCTTGAATGGACTTTCTTGGACTTTTTAGCACCCTAAAAATTCCATACAGGAAGTTTACAGGAAATTAATGCCATTCAGCCAAGAAAAACAAAAGAAAGATGGAGCAACAAACCTACCTTCAAAAAGTTATAGAATGCCTCCCTTGATTCATTTGGATACTTCTTAAAAATGGAAACCAGAATTTCTTTACCTAGGCTCCCTGATAAAACGGACAAGACAGACAACGTAAGATAACACACTAGAGTAAGAGTCATCCTGCTAGAAGCAATTTATATTACTATTTACCATCCAAAAGGGAAAGCAAGAAATAGTGGATAAGAACCTAAAAATGTAAGAGAAATGACAAACCTGGTCCACATGATACCAAATTAGTCTTACCCTGAGATATCTTCATGCACGTCTCAAGAAGTCTAGATACAATACGCCCAATAAAGTGGTTGATTGGAACAGTCTCTATTATTGACAATAAGGTACAGTGGCACAGATTATCAGAAGCACTGCAAAGCAAAATATTAGTCTGATGAAGAACTAAAAGAAAGTTACCCTAAAGTAGAACTAAAGCAATACTAGCAAAACCATAACCAACCTGAACTCCAGTAGCGAGTCCAGAAACACAACAATGAACTGATCGATGTTGAAATCCTGGGTCAATCCTGAGAGGATCCCTGAAATATCCCTTCAAAATCAAGGGAGAGTGGAAATTAAGAAAGGAATCTCCACATCAGACTTTCAAACATATGAGGCAGCCAGCTTGTGCACATTGGAATAGAATCACTGAAATATAACTAAAACTCTAAGAGTGATTACCTGATCCCGCTCAAGACATCCAGAGTCTTCTTGGGGATTAGTTTTGATTCTACATATTGAAACTAGGCCAAAAAAAAAAGGGAAAGACAGTGTTCAGTCATGACGTACTTCAAATATGCTAAAAAGGGACATTGCCATGTTTTCTCTAACAACTTAACTTTTCAATTTAAAGTTAGGAAGACATACCTGGTACTGAATGATGGTTATTAGGGTCATAAATGACATGCGCAACCATTGTAAGTCCCCTCGTTCTTCTGCATGAGCCCTAGCTACAACAGCCACTGAATGCAACAAGCTTCTGACAACATTAGATGATAAAGCTGTCTTTTGTGCTAGTAAACTCACAATCATTAGGGAGCCAGCCTGCACATCACACATATATTTCTTCTAGGAAAAAGTAATTGGTATGAAAAAAAAGAAAAAACACAAAATCATCATTTTGGAATTTGACCTCTTGGTTTTGTCCAGTGGCACCAGGTTGCAGCCCAGAACTCACATATGGAAGAATCCTCTTCACAATATCACTACCAACAGTAACACGCTCTATGACCTCAAAAATGACTGCAGTGCTGAAGCCAATCACTTGCTTCGACGGCTGAATCTTTTTCACAGGAATAGCCTGAACAGTTCAAAAGTTGTCACAAATATACTTTACTTATAATAAGAGCAGAAACTAAACCCAGAGAGAATTCTTACGTAATTACAAATAGCCTCCAAAACCCCCATATCTTTGACACAGCGTTCCACAATGTCCCGCCGGGGCAGTGGTGCACCTGAATTTTTAACTCCAGTAAGAAACATCCATTTGCTATTTCTGCAACACCGACATTAATCAATTGAAAATATATATTGCAATAGCGTCACTTAACCATAGCAGTTCAATTCATTATATGACTATAGGAAATAGGGGCTGAAATGATAAGAGAATAATATATAGTAAAACTTACCCTGTGTTGATTAATTCCAGAATTTTAACAAATACATGTGTGTCATGGTAGGGCAATGCACATAAAATTAGGTCCTCTGTATTCTGCTCATGAACCCTACAGTTCAAATAAACAAAAAGGAATGGATAAATATACGTCAGAATTCAGAAACAATCATAGGACACCAAATAATCCTTCTAAGAAGCAAACATTCTTGCAGACGAAACATGCATGCATAAGAACAAAGGCATACTTGTATCTACGAATTAAATACTCCAAGGTCTTCAAAGCAGATGCTAACTCTAGATATCCAGATAATAATCGCAAATACGAGCTAATTGATGCATTAATTCGTTTATTTTCTTCTTGGCCAAGCAACCCCCTGTCCAGCTCCTTACTCTGGTGACTGAACAAATCATACTTGTAATTTCTAAACCGCTCCTCCATCGTTATTAAAACCTCTAAACCTGTTTTGCACCAAAAATAAAAACTCTTAGATCCACTAAAACCATAACACCGCAGTTCTGAAAATGAAAGCGGGAATCTTTCAGTAATATCACCGAATTTTAGTACCTGTGAGGGCGATATCGAAGATTGTGTCGATGCCAATATCCGCCGCTGCTTTATCATCGAATAGAACCGAAGCACGTTTGAAAGCTCGCCCATTTCCGAGTTCTGGTTCGGAGGCGGCGTTTAGCTTGGTTTTCAGTGCGTCCAACTGAGATGAAATTGAGGTTCCCGCCATTGCGCGGTTAGTTCCTTGTGTAAGTTCCCGGTTATCGCCGCTGTCGCTGAGAACTTTGCCGGCGTCGGAGGAGGCGGCTCCGAGTTAGACTTTCGGGAATGCGGGCAAATGTCTGTGTTCTGGAACGTAGGGATGGAAATTAGGGTTTAAGTATTGGGAGAAGGGTTTATAAATTTTGGGAATTAGAAGACGACCGTTGTTGTTAGGGGATGGTAATTTTAATGTAATTAAGGTAAGAAGTAGGGCAATACTGTCATTCCACAATCGCCTTGGATTTAATACAGTCCGCGGCACTTTGATTTAATACATTGATGATCCTGACTTAATAAAGTAACCTTTAATTGAAGTTGACAACTAATTTAGAATAGTATTATATTAGGAAGTGTTTGATGGTGAGATTATATTTCATGAGTTAATTTATTTTGGGTTTTGCAAGTCTAATGATCTCATATTGTATTTGAGTTAATTTACTGTTTGATAGTCTTTTCTTTATTCCGATGCCCGATCAAAATAGGTTAATATCATGTTTGATAGATTAAATTACACATACATTTATCCTTTAAATTACAAAAATAACCTTACAAATAAATGCAAAGTGTAACACAACTCATACGGAAATTTATCCCTCTTTCCCCTTTATATCTCGACTAGTTGCACCATTGGGTTTGAAGTAGGAATGGCAACAAGCCGAGTCGGCTCGCGAGCCAGACGAGCTGAGACCGAACTCAAATCATTTGAGTCTTGACTCGTGGCTCGAGAGCCTATTTATTTAATTAAAAAAATAGTATTTTAATTTTTATATATATAAATATTTTTTAATATATAATATTACATATATATTTATTAAATTTTATACAAAGTGAATAAAAAAGAAATATATTTATTATATATATTCAGTTAATATATATTATTATATATAAAAATATATTAAGTTATTAAAAAACTAATTTTTTATCAAAAATAAT
>JBBMKE010000009.1:16561694-16572816 GCA_037834125.1 Lippia alba | reverse complement strand
TGGATAAAATGGAAAGACGCTATTCAGGCTGAATTGAATTCTCTGAATAAACGAAATGTGTTTGGACCTATTGTCCTTACTCCCGAAGGTGTGAAACCTGTCGGATACAAATGGGTCTTCGTACGTAAACGAAATGAGAAAAATGAGGTAACAAGATATAAGGCAAGACTTGTTGCTCAGGGATTTTCTCAAAGACCTGGAATTGATTATGAGGAAACATATTCTCCTGTCATGGATGCGAATACGTTTCGATACTTAATCAGCCTAACAGTTTCTCAGGAACTGAAAATGCGTCTCATGGATGTTGTTACAGCCTACTTATATGGATCACTTGATAGTGATATTTATATGAAAATTCCGGAAGTATTCAAAATGCCTGCTGCATTTGAGTCAAAGCCTAAAGAGAAGTATTCGATCAGATTACAAAGGTCTCTTTATGGTTTAAAGCAATCCGGGCGCATGTGGTACAATCGCTTGAGCGAATTCTTAACAAATAAATGATATGTGAATAGTCCTATTTGCCCATGCGTATTCATTAAGAAAATGACATCCGGATATGTGATTATTGCAGTCTATGTCGATGATTTGAATATCATTGGAATTGCTAAAGAAATCCATGAAACAACAGTTTACTTGAAAAATGAATTTGAGATGAAGATCTTGGACAAACCAAATTTTGTCTTGGTTTGCAGATTGAGCATAAACGAAATGGAATTTTCGTTCATCAATCAACTTATACTGAAAGGGTGTTGAAACGCTTTAACATGGATAAAGTAACCCCTTTAAGCACTCCAATGATTGGTAGATCACTAAGTGTAGAAAAAGATCCATTTCATCTACGCGACGAAAATGAAGAAGTCCTAGGATCTGAGACACCATACCTTAGTGCTATTGGGGCACTATGTATCTTGTTAATTGTACTACACCTGACATATCTTTTGCAGATAATTTGTTAGCAAGGTTCAGTTCATCGCCAACGAAAAGACATTGGAATGGGATTAAACATCTATTCCGATATCTTGGAGGTACAGTTGATTTGGGATTGTTTTATTCTAAAAATACAAAATAAGTTTTGGCGGCTGGTTATGCAGATGCAGGATATTTATCAGATCCACACAAAGCTAGATCCCAAACAAGTTATGTCTTTACAATTGGAGGTACTGCAATTTCTTGGCGATCGCAAAAACAACCCCTTGTTGCTACTTCTTCCAATCATGCTGGAATCATTGCACTCCAGGAAGCAAGTAAATAATGTGTTTAATTAAGAACAATAATTAACTCAACACATCTTGACCACTTGTGGCGTACCCATTGATGAGACTCCAACGACGATATATGAAGATAATGCTGCATGCATTGCTCAAATAAAAGAGGGATATATCAGAAGTGATAGAACCAAGCACATCCATCCAAAGTTCTTTCAATATACACAAGATCTTGAGAAGAACGGAGAAATCAGTATTAAATACGTTCAATCATGTGACGACTCAACAAATCTCTTTACGAAGACGCTTTCCACTACAATTTTCAAAAAACATGTTCATAATATTGGAATGCGTCACCTCCGAGATATATGAGAAGATCTCACCGATGTCGACATTAGGGGAAGGAAGCATATGCGGTCGTACTATTTTCTTTTTTCAGGTTTTTTGTCCCACTGGATTTTTTTTCCTGATAAGGTTTTTAATGAGGAAAGGCATACACAAACAATCACTTGGGCATCCCAAGGGGGAGTGTTGAAAGTCAAATATCATTGCGGCTGGGAATTGAAAACAAGGTGGGATGCCATGTTTATGACTATCAACTTTGACAAATAAGTGAAAATCAACATGCCACATTAATTACTACACGTATATGCACAGTAAAAACAACGTGCACATCTGTAAATTTTTCCTATAAATATTGTCTCAATTCAATTCGTTTTGTATGCAGAATCAGATTGAATTCAGAAAATACATATTACTGCAGATAATAATACTTTCTCTATTTATCTCTCGTCCTATTTATTCAGTTTTATAGTAGGAAGGAAATTAATTCCTTTTATGAACCCTAAAAACTCGATATTATATGTGGGTCGGATCCAGTCCGGATCTGGGCCCTAACAACGTGTTTCTTTTAAAATGGTTCACCTAGTTTCAGTCGGGCGGGTCACGGGTTACGGGGTCTCTCTCGCGCACACATCGTCGACATCACTCCGACTGCTGTCACTCGGTCGAGTTACAGGTTCTCTTTCTTCATCTTCTCCTTCTTTCACTCTCTATTGAGTAGTATCTATATATCTATATATCCTATGGCTGTATGATGCTTGTTCTGTGCTCGGCACATGAACTGTTTGATGAAATGTTTGCGACAGTTTGTTCATAGATGACGATTGCCGCATTAAGTTTATTGTTGTTTTTGCATTGAACATAACGTTCTGTGATTTTACATATTTTTTGTGATTTTGAATCTTATTTGTTGCTTACCTGCATTTCCTTGCTAGTCGTAAATGATGGCGGAAGAAGCCGTGCTAGGATATCTAGAAAAAAACGAGGAGATATCAGACTCTGGAAAATTTGCTGAGGAGAAAGGAATTAGTCACGATGAGATTATGAACATCATCAAAAGCCTCAACGGTTTTCGTCTTGTGGATGCTGAGGTTCTTTTTCTTCTCCAGCATTGTTACTTTTCATTTTATTTGTTATAGTTAGTTAGTGCTGTTGGACGAGTGGGCAGGATTGGGGGGCATCCGATTGTTTGCTGTAACTTTTTGAAGTTTAGGTGGGAGGTCTTTTTGATGTAACATTGTAGTTATCTCAATTATTGTGAAATCAAGAAAAACAAATGGAGAGATGCCTCAATTTTCAGTAGAAATTCCTTTAGCAAGCATGATTAGACATGAAAACTAGGTGATCAAGTTGGCTTATCATTTTTATGAAGTTTGACTTATTGTGTGTAAACAGGTGATGTCGTTGATCACCAGTGTGGCTTTGTTGACGTGGTTTGTGTTTTCTGAAAATTTGCGCAGGACGTAAAGAGGGAAAGATGGGTGCTCACCCAGGAGGGGGAGATGTATGCTAAATATGGATCTCCCGAAGTACTATTCTTCTTAGCTGTACCACCGGAGGGTATTACACAAAAAGAGTTGCAGGTAATTGAGCAATCAACTTCAGGGGTTTGAATTGTTAGTTTGCTTAAGAAATGTAATGTTTATAAAGTGATGCTATAATTTCAGGAATCTTTTGCTTCGAGACTGCCAGATGATCTTGAGGTAAGCCACAATGATTTGTTGGTTCATTTGGTTTCTGGATTAGTTGGGAATTTGGATACTCATTCTTTATTTTAATGCCTATTGATTTGCTAATTTGTTTTTTTCCTTCACTTTTTGAACTAGCCTGCTGTTTTAGTTGCATGTTTTATGCATTGTATGTAAATCTCCTACTTTCTTCAATTAATAAGTTACCAGAGGAATGTAACAAAGTGAACAAAAAATATGTATACAAGTTACAACTATATGATTGTTCATTATATACCCATCCATTGGAACTAAAGTCCCAAAAAGACGTTTAATTGTTTTTGAACAATATGTGTTTTTTTATTTGCAAATTGGTGCATATTTGAAGTTTATTTCAGAACTTAAAACTTCTTATTTTACATTTCCACCTGCTTCATGAAGCAAGTTTGAGCTTGACTTGCAAATTATCACTTGAAGTGATATTTATTTCACCATGAGCCCTATCTGTATGTTGTTTAATATCCATGCTCTTCAAACCCTAACTGTGTGCTGTTTAATTTAATTTTCTTTCGGATGCAGGAGAAGTTCATGTCCTCAATTTACAAAATAGGCAACACGCAGGCTATAAAAAACAAATGGATAGAAATTAAAAAGCCACAAGTGTCAAGGAAGGTAATCGTGACCAAACTTAAGTTTTTCTTTTAGATGTTACTAGAGTTGCGGTCAGATTTAGCTAAACTTTCCCAGATGGAACGATGGTATTTCTCAAATAGTATGTCATATTGAAATGTGAAGTCTCTAAGAATATTTGGAGTATACTGGAATAGTGGTTAAAGGACTACTCAATACTTTTGTTGAATTGCTTTCGGAATCCTTGCTAAAAAGTGAGAGAGGGGGGAGAGAAAAGTGAACCAACCAGGGAGTCTGTTTTTAGCAGTGGACCTGAACATAATGGTCTTTCATGTTGCTATGTTGTAATTCTGGTTCAAAGACTGAGAGATGTGACTAGATCTTTGAGTACTTCCAACGATCCAGGGCTTGTTTCTGTGTTTGACATTTGAATAAATCATACCTAACCGCGTGGAATTTGTCTTACTTGGTTATTGGTATAGGTCCAACATGTTGACGATAGAGTGAAAGACTTGCTCATACAGATTCAGAATGGTCAGGTGTGTAATAAAATTTTGGATGCCTATCTTCTGTTCTTTCCTTCCATTTTTGTTTTGTATGCAAGTATATGCTTGGTTTTCTGTAAATTCCTGTGTTTGGAGTGGCTACTTAAGAGTTTACATTTGGAAGATGGTTCATCAATGAAGATTGAAGGTTCTTATAAGAACTAGTCTTATTTAAGAATGCCAATTGGCCTCCTTTAGTGTTGAGATTTGCACACACAATAAAGTTTGGGATAATGCTTTTGCAGCCCCCTATGATTTGAAACTCTTTACATCATGTGCTATTCAGGACAGAAAGACATGCAGCTTTGTTGCTCTTGTTCACCTGTCCTGTCAATTTCATTAGTAGAGTAGAAACTGAGATGGATATGCTGTTGAGAGCCTTTATGAGACGTCCTTGCGTGCATATTTACAATTTTTTCGTTCTTGAAAGGAACAATATTACGTTGTTGATATGACAATTAAATTGCAGGCTGTTGGCGCTGAGGATATTGATGCTCTCAAACGAAGGAAGCTTATTGTTTCCCAGTAAATTTTCACACACACATTTTTTGATTAGTCACTCTTTATCTTTATATATGTGTATTTCTATCCCCATATCATTCCACAAACTTCTAATTTTTGTCTTCTATGTGGTTGTACCTATCTAAATGGATAGGGTATGGAAAGGCTACTCGATTAAGAAAGGACCCAAGTATGCTCCAAAAAGGAAAAAGGTGGCTACTGATTTAACTCGCGAAAATCTACAGAGGTAACCCTACACTTGGCTTGTTTCGTTGGGTTTGAAATACTTAGTATGGCAGGTTATCTGGATAAGCATTTTTATCGAGGAACATAGTTAAACACTGCCCCTGCCCTGTTAACTGACTTTTTTGTAGTCTGTGACTATATTTTTTAGTCCCATTGTATTCGATGGTGCCATAATATGGTTTGAATTCTTGTACCATCTTTGTTGAGATCTAAAGCTATTGTTGTTATAATTTCGTAAAATATGTTGGAATTTTTATTTGATGTGCTGCCGCCTATTTAAGGAGCTTTGGGGGTACATTTGCTGTTTTACTTGGTTATAGAAGTTCTGTATGGAAAAAAAAAAAGACACAAAATGCTTTGCTGCAGAATTTTCAATCTATTGTTCGATGGGGAGAAAAAAATGTGTGTGGAAGGCAACCACTAAGTCAACCTGTTTTCGTTCTTATTTTGTTGCCCGTGTATGCACTATCTTGTCATTGGAAGCTTGTTGGTTACCTTGCTTCATTTGATCATTAGAAATGTGAGCATCTTGAGGATAGGTTTTAGGTGTTCAATGATGTTCTATCAGATTTGAGTTGTATTTCTTGGCATATATGTTTGTATTATCCAATTAACTGATTATTATTCTCCTATTTTCTTTGTAGGGGTGATTGGAAGGACATTGAGTTTAAAGAGTATAACTTCCTCGCGAAGGGCCAGCCAACTGAAGGTGGCTGCCTCCATCCGCTACTCAAGGCATGGCTGTTGTCATCTTTAATTGAATGTGCTAATTCACTTCTGGTTTAGCTACCTGTTCACTCTTGATGTTGTTGGAAAGGGTACATAACGAATATGATGTCTATTGACTGTCCAATTATGTTAGCTACCTGCTATTTGTCTATGATGGAGTACATTAGATGGGTTTAGATTGGATGTATCCGAAATATAATAGTAGTCACCACTGACCACACTTGAGGAAATGGTAAAAAATATGATCTGGTCGGGTGATAAGGTCATCAGTGAGGGAGGTCATCTACAGATGTTTAAATTGCATAAAGTTGATTACTGTTGTAACTTGTACATACTGTTACAGTTTGAATTTCATTTTTCTTTCAGGTAAGGCGCCAAATTCAGATGATATTTCTTCAGATGGGGTAAGAACCGGACGTTTGGTGTAAAATCATCTTGATGTAATGTCATTTTGTGTGGCCATAATAGCTAATTTTTCTTTCATGGCATTCAGGTTTGAAGAGATGCCAACAAACAATTTTGTCGAAAGCAGGTATCAGTCTTGTACTTCTTATACTACTGCAGAAATCTATTTCAACTATGCCACCTTTCTTGTCTTGTAAGGAGATCAGAGTTAACAATTACAAGAGAACATGGACAAGTTCTATAGATGTTGTACATGAGGTAGTATTAGGTGCACAGCAGTGATGGAGATACTGATTGTTGTATGGCCAACATTTTGTTATTTGAATTTACTTTGAATCTACCATTTAACCTTGAAGCTATTGTAAAGAATTGGTGACAAGAAGAAACAAACTGAAAGCATAATGTTGCAATCTTGGAACACGTGTTAAGAAAAGGAAATGATGGCCTCCCACTTGGTTACCCAGGCCTGTTTGTTTGAATGTTTGGATGCAAAGTTGATAATTGTAAAGGAAAATTTCTCACCATTCTCCTCTTGTGTTTTTGTTGACTTTGTGTGCACTAAATGCAGCTTTTGGAACTTCGATGCACTTTTCCAACCACAACAGCATCCAGCTCGTGATTCCCATGATACTTTTTTCTTGAAAGGTAAGCTCAAAACTTGGATCTGTATTCTCAAATCTCAATTTTTAG
The DNA here is from genome assembly GCA_037834125.1 of Lippia alba. NCBI lineage: Eukaryota > Viridiplantae > Streptophyta > Magnoliopsida > Lamiales > Verbenaceae > Lippia > Lippia alba. Next base: position 16,565,856 of record JBBMKE010000009.1, on the reverse strand, counting down.
TTTCTTTTAGTTTCCTTAAAGCGGTTGCCGTTTCAGAGCCTTCAACCACAAGAAGGTTGCCCGAAGATTATGTTGAGCGAGTTAAACGAGTTCATGAAGCTGGTGGTTATGGGTCCAGGGGGTAGGCAACCCATATCCTGTAAATTTAATTTGTGCCACCCTAGAATGTAAATAAGGGAAAAATCTGTTTCTGTTAGATATGGGTATGACTGGAAGAGAGAAGAAGCAAACAAGAATCTTCTTCGAACCCACACTACTGCTGTGTCCTCGAGGATGCTCTATGCACTTGCACAGGTTTCTTTCTTTTATTTTCCCTTTATTGCACACAATATTCCTTTCCCTTTTGTCATCATATACTTAAAAGATCATGTTTTTGTTTAGGGACCTTTCGCTCCAAAAAGATACTACTCAATAGACCGTGTTTTTAGAAACGAAGCTGTAGATCGGACTCATCTTGCAGAATTCCACCAAATAGAAGGCACTCCTCTCTCTTCGCATAAACTACTATTCTTTTAGTTCCTTTTAGTGATATATATGATTGATATATTGACCCATAGTAAAGTTTGAGATTTCTTTGAATGCTTTTTTTCCTTGGTCACATGTTAATCTTGTTGCTTCCTCTGTTATTTTCTTGTGAAATTGGAAACCTTATAATTGTTTCCATATTGATATATTTGAAATGTTTTGACTCATGTTTATGATGTTAAATTTGACATAGCATAGATAATATTCCGTGCTGACAAATGGTGTTCTACTGTTTTTTTCTGGTTGATAGGTTTAATTTGTGATCGAGGCCTTACTCTTGGACACTTGATAGGAGTTCTTAATGACTTCTTCTCGCGTCTGGGTAATTTATTAGCTTTCAACTGCTTTTACTCGGAAAATTAAATTGATCAACTGATTTTTTGCCCTAATTAAAGTGAAGAGTTGGCCATCATTATATTTGCTTGACTTCAGGAATGTCCCAGCTTAAGTTCAAACCTGCCTATAATCCTTACACTGAACCCAGCATGGAAATATTCAGGCAAGTAATTGTTATATGTTATCGTTTAGCATGACTGAGGTTTACCATAAAATGCAAGCTAATAAAATGTTTTTGGTCACAGTTATCATGAAGGTCTGCAGAAGTGGGTGGAGGTTGGAAACTCAGGCATGTTTCGACCTGAAATGCTGCTCCCTATGGGCCTTCCAGAAGATGTTCAGGTCATAGCATGGGGTCTTTCACTTGAAAGGTAACCAAATCTTCTATTTATTCAGTATTCTTGTCTTTGTTTTTTTGAGATAACCAAATCTTTCATTTTTCACCCTTTTTGGTACTAAGTTAACCAAATCACTTGGTGATAATTTGTTGTCGACCCACATTAGTCAACTTATAACATGAAAAAGTCACAAGTTAAAATTGAATTTTCATCAACTCTTTTCCTGATTGTGATTAGCTAAGTAGCAGGTGGAAAATGAAAGAAGGACCCCGAAAGTAGGGGGTATTGGTAATTTTGAAACGACCAGGATTTTTGGCGAAGCGGCCAAAACTTGGGTGCTAATTTTAATCAACACTCTCTATACGCATTACATAGTATGCTTAATTTTGTCCATTTGTACAACCCTACACCGATATATAATACAAAACTTATGTTGGATAATGTAGAGTGGGTAGGTGGGGTTCACTGATGTGGTGATTTTCATGATTCATCTGAATACTAATTCTGGTTTTACTCTCTCTATCAGACCTACTATGATACTTTATGGGATTGATAACATCAGAGATCTCTTTGGCCACAAGGTAAAGTTAACTCCCTCATCTCGACTTGTTGAAATTTATGGTCTTTATTTCAATAAACCTATTCGGTTGCCTAAAATTGTTTCATGGCTTTGCAGGTGGACCTTAGTCTCATCAAAAGAAATCCTATATGCCGCCTCGGTTTGTAGACGATACCACCAACTATGAACTACCCTTTGGACTCGGAAAGTCTGAAAGCTTGATTCTGATAGCTCCCAATTGCAAATTGTTTTATAGCAGTTCAAAAATATGTTACAAGGTTTCTGGTGTTTTTTTGGAACCTCATTATTAATTTTATCTGATTAAGACATTGGTGTTGAATCGAGATAATATGTATGATAAAGCCTGTTTCTCGTTTGATTTCAAAATTCTTCAGCGACTGAGAAACTCATTGCGCAATGTGAAATTAAGTTGAAAATGGAGATTTTGAGCTGCTGTAATTTCATAGTAAAATAGAAGTTTACTTACTTGGATAATGCGACAATTTGATCAAGACTCATGAGCATAAGCTGTTAATTACGCAAATACAATTATTTCCTTTAAATTCATGCTTACGTGTTCATTTAAAAAAAAAGATTTGCATTTAGATATTATTATTGGAATTATATTCGGATTAGCCAATAGGGGTTGGTTCAATTGGTTTGAGAGTTGTTTCTCGAAAGCAATGATCCGATTTCATATCCAATTGATTTGAGAGTTGTTTCTGGAAGACAATGATCCGGTTTTAAAACGTTCTGATCACTTGTGGAGTTGTGGTGTGTTTTAAAAGGGGGAAAAAAGAAAATCTGGATAAGATTTGGGCCTCATCTTATTTAGGCCCAGTAATTGCCAGCATGCTTCCTATGGATTGGGCCTCCTACGATCAGTCTTACCGGTGACAGGTTCTCTGCACTCGTCAACTGCATGAAATCGGGCGAGTCACTCACAGGTTCTCTCTTCTCTGCACAAGCGCGCATGCACACACAAAATCACTCTTCTTCTTCTTCTTGCGTCTTTCTTGATCAGTGTTTCTGTATGGTATAAATCCTAAGATTGCGTAAGCCATAGCTGTAGTTGCTTCTTTTATTGCATCGCACGTATGCTGTTTGATGAAATGCCTGAAAGACTTTTTTCATAGACAGCAGAGTTTTCACTATCCTTACATTTAATTTTCTCCTACAACTATTGTTTGCCATTTTCTGTGATTTTACATATTTTTGTGATTTACAGCCTTTATTTGCCTGCATTTGCCAGATTTTTGTGTGGGCTTTAGTTTCTCTGATTGCACGTGTTGTATATTGACAATGTGCTATTATTTTAAATGATTTCCGTAGCTTGGTGTTCAGGTAATTTGCTTAGCGTACTCAGTTGATATGCCTAGATTTTGTAACTAGTGTAGTTTAGGAAATTTTAGAAGTGGAATTGTCTAATAACATTAAGTTCTATAGTCGATCCCAACTGATCCTGATCGTATTCGGTTTTTGATTTTGTTATGTTTTCTCTAACCATGTTTCTCTTTTGTAGCCTAGTAAGCAAAAATGATGAATGCCGTGGCATCACTGTGTCGAAGATCAAGCATCAGGGTTCTGATTGTGAATACACCTGTTTACAATTCTGCTAGTGGTATGAATACCTTCTTGCATACATCTAACCGTTAGAATTGGCCGAGTGTATGATGTTCCTCTTCTTCTAACATTACAGATGTATCTGGAGAAGGATTGAGCTTGGTGTTCAGGTGGTGGGCTACCAAAAAAACAGCAGGGTCGACAAAAAATGGCCGTGATTCATTACCCAAGAATCTTGGGGTTAAAAAATTTGGTGGAGGTGAGAAAGATGTGGTTAAGTGACTTTGTAATTAAACTGTGTATTCGTTCTGTTATTTAAATTGTTGATATATGATGCATATGCTGCAGACAGTAATACCTGGAAATATCATTGTTCGTCAAAGAGGTACACGTTTCCATCCAGGAAATTATGTTGGGATAGGGAAAGACCACACTCTTTACGCTCTAAAGGAACGATGTGTCAAATTTGAGCGCCATAAGCTAAGCGGACGTGAGTGGGTTCATGTCGAGCCTAAGGAAGGATATGAAATTCATCCAACCTATTCAAGCACAGGAGACGCTTCTAAGATGAAGACTACAGCTTAACTTTGTTTCAAATATGTTGGTGTTGGTACTCAAGCAAAACTTTGCCCAGAGAGAAAAGTTTGTCCGATTATGAGGTGTTAAGATTGCTGCAAGCCATTATGGTTAGTTAAAATGTTTTGGTGTTCCTCCATCTTTGATCATTAGATGTCTTTTGTTGTCCTGGACAATCATTTACGGCGATTTGCTTGTGATAGCAATGTTGTTGCGGAATATTAGGTTTCAGGATTCCAAATTTCCACACTATCTTGAACTTTGA
>JBBMKE010000009.1:16534774-16544945 GCA_037834125.1 Lippia alba | reverse complement strand
TTCTGTCCCAATTCTATGTATCCTTTGAACAACTTGTTAAAATATTATTACAATTCTACTTCTTTATTATGTAAGATAAATGGAAGTTCAACAATTTACAATTAAAAAAAGAATATGAGTTTTAATTTTGAAAATTTTAAGTAATAATGATGTTCGAAAACGCTTTACTTTTTTGAACTATAAAATGTTATTTTTCTAAGATTGTTTTGGCAAAACTGAAATTTTATGTAGTATATGTACTTTACTCTTGGAAATAAAAGTGTTAGATATAGATCAAAGATGGAGCTATATGGGGGCGGATGGTGGCCCCCCCTCCTCCTATATTTGGATTTTTGTTATTTTATATATAATTTTAAAAAAAATTATATTATGTCTTTCTATTTAGATTTTTCTTTGTATTTGATTATTGCACCCCCTTTTATTTTGAATTTTGATTTCATATCTGATAAAGAGTACTTTTCGAAGTTATCAAAAATTTGTATTATAGACAACTGAACAAAAATTTTTGTTTGAATTTGATTCAGACTTATTCGTACAAAATTTAAGACAAATAACCAATATACATTTGCCCATTTGCTTATTTAGCAAGTTATGAGGAGAATTTTTAATTTTTTATTATTTATATTATATATTAAATAAGAAATTTAAGTAGTACTTTTTTTTCTCTTGATGTCCTTTTTTTTCTATTTATTTATTTTTTATTGTTTTCTTTTCTTTATTTCTTTATTTATTTATTTTTATCGCTTCACAATATTTTTTTAGCTTATCTTTTCTATCATCTTATTTCAATTCTTTTTGGTTCCTTTTATATATAATTCTTATATTTTTACAAAGATAGTGTTATTTAATTTGTATATTATTCTTTTAAATTATTTATTTATTATAATTTAATAAAAATATTAAAAATAATTATAAATTACATATTAATATAATTTTTTTTCAATATACTTAAATGATAAGATTTTTTTTACACGTTCTAAGCGTGCAACGTGGCAGAATTACTGGTATATATTACAATTGTGCCGCTTTTCTAATCCTGATAATTTTTTTTACTATATATCATATACATATATAAATAAAATAAGAAATTAAACAGATAATTAACACAGAATATCAAAATCCAACGGCAGATATGTCGCCCAAACGAAAAGAATAAATGCGTAATTGACTTTTAGTCAATCGCACGACCACTAATATACATCTAGGTCAAATGTTGGACTGCATGCACATGACATGCACATAGTCCAATTTTCAAAATTTTGAATGTTGAAACTTGAAAGTGCTACTGCTTCAGCCGCAAATTTCCAGTTTCCATTTATATTTATATTTTATTTTTGTTGAATTTCAGTTACGGAGTACGCACACAAGGAATCTGAAATAATAATATTAATATTTATAAGTATCAAATAATTTATGACAATTACACTTTTTTGGACTTTTAATCTTTGTAAATTTTACTTTTTAACACATTTAAGTATATTAAATTCGATCATTCTTGGTATACTTGGTCCGATTTTACGTATTTAGTTGGCGGTCAACACATTTAGTCATGCATTATAACATATTTAATACTCAAATAGTAACATAATTCATACTTACTCATCAATTTGGAATTGGTTAGCTTGTATGTGTACAAGGCTAACATAAAGTTATAGAGGATGGTATCAATTCTGAGTCCGATTAGGTCGAACCAATATAATTACGGGAAAAATATGTTACATTTCTGAGTATCTACTTATAATGATGTTCCGTCTAACAATTCAAAGAAATTAGCTTAAGAGGTTGATTTGAATGAAATTCTGAGGATTAATAGAACTAGCACAACTAAAAGCCCAAAGGAGATAAACTCACAGACATGCAGTTCAAGAGTGTTAAAGGACGAGAAGCATCAGAACTCTTGAGACAATAAAAAATACTCAGAAAACTAATATCCTCCCAAATAAAAATATATGAGCCTCAATCTGATAAAGGGTCAATATTTAAAATCGAATTAGAAGATTAGTATTATTATAATAATTTATAAAAGGATTAAAGAAGAATTAAACAGTGCAAATACACATTATATACATACCATGAATTTTGCATTATTTTTCCACAAGGTGTGTTTTCCGCTTTGAAATGATTATTGGAATTTTTATACTTCATATACGAAGATAAGAAAACACACCTCGTGGAAAAGTAATGCAAAATTCTTTGGTGTGACATGGCATCTCTTAATTGTAGACATACGTAACCTATAAATTTTTTATTAAAAACTCAATTCGGTCGGATCCAAACAATTAAAAAATTAAATGTGTTATATTTATTATTTAATTAATTATTATTTTTAAAATTTTTCTATTAATTATACAATAAATATAAAATACTCGTTTCTATGTTATATCAATTTGATTGAACCAAATTCGGAATAAAATTTCGCATAGTACCTGATGTTAGGTCTTTCCACGTTGTTGACTTGTGAGTGTGCATTGTCTTGACAAGGATTGCTTCATCATAGACGACTTGGACTTAATTAATACATTTGGATTTTGGAATAGCCAAACGAATACCATGGAATTCACATCCACTACAAGAAAAATGACTTGTTACTACAAAATTTTTAACTACGATCATTTGATCATAGTAAAAGATAGTTATTTACTATAATTTATTGTACGTAGTAAATAATTAACGAATAGGACACTTATTTACTACGACACCACTATCGTAGTAAATAATATATCAAAACTATGTAGTTTGATATTTTTAGCTATAAAATATAATTAAATTTTTAAATAGTGTATTATAAAAATTTGACACCTTTCTTTTATTCCCACCAATTATATAACATAGTATCAAACAAAAAAATATTACTCTTTCAAATTTCAAAATTATATTATATGTTTTTATTTTAGACTAAAAGTAATTCTATATTTCAAATCTTAAAAAAAAAATTATTAATCAAACGAATATATGTTGAATTTTCTATTTATTATTTATTGAATATTTTAAACTTTTATTGAATTAACAAAAGATATCCAAAACTGAAAACTTTTTTGCCTCCCAAAGCTAAAAGCGGGAAAGTGAAAAAAAAAATTCCACCAAAAACTTTTTGGAGTAAGTGTTTAACCTTACAAGACATTTTTCCCCCCCAAACCCTTTCACTTTTTCGACCCTTTCGGCAGACTAATAAGAAACCCTTCAGCGCAGGTCTTCAACGGCGAGGAGGTTTTCGACAGCGGAGGCCTCGACGGTGGAGCTCCCAACGAGAAGTTGACTGTTGTTTGCCCGGAACTTGCTGCCCCTTTTCTGAAAACTCGCCTTCCCCTCACCCAGGATGATTCGCCGTCGCGACACCTAGGTATTATTTTGCCCCTTGTCTAATAATTTTTAAATTATTGATTTTCTTTTGTATAAGAAATACATTATATGGCGATTTTGTTTCTGAATATGTTGATCAAAGGTTAATATGTATATTCGTAGAATTTCAGTACTCGGTAATATGTTTACTGATTTTCAGTGGTAATGTGTTAAAGAATAAATTATTCTGAAAGGAAAAGAGAAATAACTCTAGCAAATGAGCAGCAAATTGCATTTTTTGACCTGGGTAATTAGCACATGCGTGATGATTGTTTAACTCAAAACTTTTTCATATGGATTTTTTTTGTTGGGGGGGGGGGTAGGGCATGATAACATGTTTGACCTTTGGTTGCTTTGGTTTTGTTTAATATGCAAACATAGGTTTTTCCTTAATGTGGTTGACAAATAAATTTTAACAGAAGAAACGGCAAGACTAATTTTAATTTCTTCTTGGTAGTTTTAACTTTTAAATATGATCTTAAAAAATAAATTAGCTAGTTTTAATTGATGATCTTAAGGTGCATTTAATTCCGTTTATCTGTAGACTGTAGTTGCTACAAATGGTTGACACATCTTTTATGTGTTATGAAGCTGAGTTTAATTTCCATGCTGCTAATTTTTCTATAAAAGACTCTCGACCGTTGATCAGGAGAAATTAATCTTGGTTTTGGTTTGGTCTCAAGAGGTTGACTAGTTTCACATCTGTTTTATTTACTGGAAATTGGGTATCTTTATATTACTTTGACATCCTGTATATTGTGAAATATGCGGAATATTGTGAGGGATGCGATGCCATTGCCTATTCGTTGCATCTAATGGTTCCAGATCAATGGAAGAGAAATGAAATGGTTTGCTTGAATAATAACTCATGAGTAATTCATTTAAATGAAATGGCCTGACCTGACCGTCTTTTTGACAGGATTCTTTGAAGACAGAAAAGGAGAGAAAACCCCTCATTTGGAATGTGTTGAATCCTAAGAAGCAACAAGTAGCTGGGTTCATTTGACATAAAGATCTGTATTAGCAATTTTCGGATAAACACTTGAGCAGATGAAGTTAGTTTTTCGTATTTAAAGAGAATGATAGTTTTTTATATTTGTTGTTAATTATCCCTTTGCAAATATAGAGATCTAAAGATGGATAAAAGCTGGGTTCATTTATCGAATAGACCATCTGATGAATTGTGTGCAGGTACGGTCAAAGCAAGAAAAAGACAATTTGATCCAGTTTCTGATCAAGTGACCGAAATGGAAAAGAATGGTAATGCATTAGTCTTATTTTGATAATGATTAGTTGAGTCTTATTTTTGTATATTTGTTAAAATAGGAACAAAAAGGGTGCAACGTCTATAAGCACAAACTCAAGTACCTTCTTACAGAGGTATGATATTGATAAGTGAATTTACTTTTATACCTGATATAAAGAAATTATTTAATTAATATCGTCTGCTCACTGAGGATTTTATCTGCTACTTTTTGATGGTACAGTACATGTTGATGGAATATATATGTTGTATCTCTGGATACCTATATATGTTGTATCTCTGGATACCTGTTTTCTGATCTTATCTAAAGGGAAATGACACATCCATTTAGTAGATGCTTTAACGGAGATTAGCCAAACACCTTTGAGCCAATGATTTAGTCACTAAATATACATGCCAATTGAGAATACAAAATAAAGTATGTAATTTATCTGGATGAAACACAATTACTTCAGAATGTGGATGAAACAAAACCTCTTCCACAAATACAGGAGAACCTGAGTCAAAGTCAGCTGCAAACACAATGGCAAGAGAGCCTCAATGTCCAATTAGAGGCTCAGACAACCTCACATAACGGTATCACCTTCTGTATGTTGTAAACATTCTAGGTAGTATTTCCTGATAATGAAATATCTCTTAATAATATCTCTTTTTGTTGGCAGATTTCTAATTGAGTATGAATGAATACTTTGTAGTTTATGTTTCATTGTATATTTTAGTTGAAAGATTTCTAAGTACAAATGAATGCTTTGTAGTTTGTGTCATTGTCTAATGTATATTTTCAGAGGATAGAATGCACACAAATATATTCACAATCCGTAAAGAAAGTAGAATTTTACAAGATAAGCCAAAAATTCATTGAAGTTTTATCGAAATCAAACCGATTACAAACACTCGTCAAGAAACTTCATCGGAAATCAATTGTTTTCCTATTAAGTTATTAGTTGAGGCTCTTAAAAGAGTCAACAAGTATTTTAATAGTATGTTTTCCTATCACAATGTCAGCGAAGATCTCATGACCTAAGCCATGATATCGAAGAGTTAGTCATTTGTTATACAAATTATATCTGAAACAAAAATGTGGAAGCAAATTAAAAGATATAAGGAACAAAAAGCTAAATATATTTTAATTATCTTTGAAAAAGTACGCCAGTTCTATAATATAGATCTAAACTTTGAGAATTTTTCCACGTAAGCTAGCTAGGCAATTGGACCTAGCTTGTAAAAAACAAAGTAACATCTCCATTATAGATAAATATTAAGATATATTATTTTTGACATTTCTAATTACAGCGCGGATATAATAATGAATCCTTTTTCATGTCGACGATCTCGCGTGGGCGCAAAAGAACAAGAAAATATTGTTCAACTAGCTCCTGCGTTGGCACTTGGCAATTAGCATCCACATCAATTATTCAATTGAGTGCCTTTGCACAACTAGCCGCACCTTGCAGCCCACTGTCAGGAAAAACAACATACCATCACAATTTCGTCGAAAACATATCTACTTTATCATGTATTATTATTACCAACTAGGAGTACTATTTCTCACCACGCGTTATGATTAAATTCCGATCAAGAGCTACGGTCGATCTGCAGCCTGTAGGTCAATTAGAACCTCTCATCAGCCACTCGAAATCACTTTACAAAATCCATAATTAGACCAATGCTCGATCACAAAATTGAGGATTGAACATTAAACTAGCGTTCTTGGTCAAGACCGAGCTATATGCTAGTTAGTAGATGAGCGACACACCCTAGCTAGCTCCTGACAACAAGTATGGACGTGGGTTCCATTAGTGCCGCCGGGCATTAAATATGCCGGAAATGAGTATTAGAAATCATTAAATGCTCCTCTATACTCGTACTGGTACATTGCGCAATTATAAAATGTTTTACGATATAAATACACGGCCCCCACGCCATTTACTTTAATAGGGAAGTATTTATTACACCTTCACCACAATCATAATCTTGTAGTCTTGAGATACTGACTTAACGTCGGTGAATCAGTTATAGGTCCATCGCTATCCTATTTTAGGTCGGTCTCTAATTTATGTTTGTTTCTTATTTGCAATTGACTTATAATCGAGCGGTTTCCTTAAAATATAAATTCTTGAGTAATCCAACGTGATCGAGAAGAACATAGTTCATTAAATTTTTTTTATTATATTTAATTAATCATCGTTATGATTTACGGTAGATATTATGATAAAACTACAACAATATTATTATTACTTATGAATACTGCAATAGTATTTCTTTTACAAATTAGATGCTGATAGAAATTAACTATTCTTTTCAAACAAGTAAAATGCTCATATATATAATATTCTTAATCTTCAACGTGTACCAAAAAAAAAATCTTCAACAATATTTATTAAAATTTTTAATGTTTTAATTACAACTTGTAAATCATGTCGGCTTCCATTTTCCAAACTTGTGAATTCTAGCACACGTCCCTTCATCATGTGAAATTAATTTTCAAATTACTCTCACCAAAATAGAAAAGAAAAAACAAATACCAAGAAAAGTAAAACCAAAAATACATATTAACAAATATTTATACGTGGATTGCCAAATGGTGACGTGGACTCAATCCAACGCCAGCAACCCTTATCTTCCAATTCTCACAATTAACCACGTGCTTTTAATTCTACATGCGCACATACATGAACCACCCAACAACTTGCTTCACCCACTTGCAAATCTCAACGAACTTTCCTAGAAGACAAATCCCATTGCCATTTTAAAATATCATAATCACAATTAAACTTTATCATATATCATAATCATAATCAAACTTTATCATAAAATCTTCTCAATTAATTATTTTATTATTCATATACCCATCAATTCCCACAGGTGCAATGCACCTTCCCCCTCTCTCTTCACACTAAAGATCACACTATATATGCCTCAACCTCATCTTTTATTCCAAAATTCAGAATTTCAATCCATTATTCCTTAACAAAAATCCAAGATTATAAAACCCTACATCATTATTTCATGTACCAACCAATTTTCAGTGAGCTAACGCCGCCGGAGTTGCCGCCGATGTATTGCCGGAGCTCAAGTTTCAGCAGCCTCATGCCTTGTTTAACGGAAACATGGGGTGACTTGCCGTTAAAAGTTGACGACGCTGAAGATATGGTCATTTACGGCCTCCTCCGCGACGCCGTTAGTACGGGGTGGACGCCGTTTAACCAGGTTAAAGCCGAGCCCAGGTTCGAAGCCGAGCCGGAGCCGACATTCGCCACAGTGAGAACGGACTACCAGCTATCTTCTCCGCCGCCGCCGAGGGGGAGGCATTACAGGGGGGTGAGGCAGCGGCCGTGGGGGAAATTCGCGGCGGAGATAAGGGACCCGGCTAAGAACGGCGCGAGGGTGTGGCTCGGGACGTACGAGACGGCTGAGGAAGCCGCCGTGGCGTACGACAGAGCGGCTTATAGAATGCGGGGCTCGAAGGCTTTGTTGAATTTTCCGCATAGGATCGGCTTGAACGAGCCGGAGCCGGTGAGAGTGACGGCTAAGAGGCGGTCGCCTGAGCCGGCGGCTTCAACGGCTTCGACAATCACGTCTGGCTCGGAAAGTGCGTCGCCGAAGAGGAGGAAGAAAGGGGCGGCGGCTGAGCAAGCCGAGCCGGAAGTGGAGAGCAGATCCACTGTGTCGCAAGTGGAATGCCAGATAGCGACATTGCCACTTGGCGGGCAATTAGTGGCTGCTTCAATGTGAGCTGGAATCCACCATATGCAAATTGCAATAGCGCATGCTTTTAGTGGGCTTGCGTAGGGGACAAAAACAAAAACGTGTAACACGGGTGTGCTTTGTGTAAAATACAAATTATGAATGTGAATGCAATATCAGAAGAGCATTTAGCTGTAGGGCTGTCTGTCGATGGACGGAATTTTAATTCGAATTCGATCCGATTATTTTCATATTCGATCGTTAAAAAAATTTGATAGATCATATTCGATTATAAATATTAGTTATTCAAAATAAATAGAACGAATATAAAATTAAAAAATTCTATTCGTTTAGGATCCGAATCCGACTAATTATAACATTTTTATTATATTAATTATTTTATTATTAAAGAATACTAATAAAAATAATTAAAAATTAAACTTTCAATTTATGTATCATTGCATTAATATGTCTTTAGATATATATCTTAAAATAATATGTAATCTTTCATTAATAAATTTAAGTTAACAAATATTACATAAATACATGTAGAAATAATAACTAGCTAATTAAATAATAATTATTATATGTTTATATTAAATGTTTTATAGATATATTTTTCTTTGAAAAATCTTAAAATTTATTATTGATCGGATCGGATCCGACCCGATTTTATGCGGACTCAACATTTATGCATCCGAATCCTATATGATTCGGACTAGGATCCGATAATCGGATTCGGATCCGGTCCGAATCCAACCCCTTGACAGCCCTATTTAGGTGGTGTTTGGATATCAGATTAAACGGCTATAAAACTGGAAAAAAAAATTCAACTTCTTTAATCTAATCTTCTGAATTAACTTAGAGATTTGAACTCCGATAATTATTTTCGAGAAATAATTTCTAATTACTACTTTCGAGATATAATTTATAATCACTTAAACCAACATGTGTTGATCCTTTTGAATTGAACTTGCTAGATATGAATAAGACTTGGGTTATAGCAGAGAGTAGTGACTTACTATGTGAGGCGGGTGGGAGTGCTCCCCTTAAATTTATTGTGGCCCTTTAAAAGAAATTTTGAGCTATTTTTAGATTCATTTTCACTAACAGAATTTTTAAAAAGTTATAATCTCTCACATAATACCACAACTTATTCGACAAAGGTTTTTTTCTTTACAATCTCGTTTAGCCTTAATCTAAATCTTGATTTCTTGTTATTGTAGTCAAAATTTGTTAGTAATTAAGGTTCAAGACTCTACTGTCAATTAAGTGGAATTTTTTTTTTTTCACCGGAACATATAAACACGGAAATTTAAACAAATATCACACGTTGATGTAGTTTTGTTATATTAAAGTTTGCACTATACCTAAATAATTTGCGGAATAATTTCCGCAATATCACTTTCGTTATGATTGAAAATATATTGGAGAAAAGTTGACAATATTTATTTTTTAGTTGGTGAGATTTTTTTTGAGGATTAACAAAAGTTGTGCAGAAGGCTAGAAATTGCTTTTATATATTGATGGTATCCTTCTCTTCGAACCCTTTTCCTCTTTTTCTCATCCTGTGGTAATTTGGAAAAATTCCTTTTGTTTCCCTTTATTTATAGATATCAAAATTTTTATTATTATAGTCTTTCAATTCATTAGAACTATAAATTTAACCTAAATTTATTCTTATCTTGACATTAATATTATTTGTTGAATACTCTATAAGACTTCTCAATCTATTCGTCTGTTCGTTCTCATTAGGCGGACAAATACTCCGAACAAACCTCGGTTTGGGCTCATAAGGGGCCATTAGGTATGTCCCTAACACTACTCAAGTGTTGGACTGAACCTTAAATTTTAGGGTAGATCCCCAATATAATATATATA
>JBBMKE010000009.1:16474685-16494050 GCA_037834125.1 Lippia alba | reverse complement strand
TATATAATAAATATATTATAATTTGTTTAGAATGATATTATGTATTATTTATAAACGTAAAATAATTAGTATAACTTGAGGTGTATATATATAAAATAGTATAGTATAATATATTTTATTAATTATAAATAATATTATACAAAAAATATTATTTTAAAGTAAGTTTTATATTAATGTTTTATTTTAAATAACTTTATAATAACCAAAATGATTAGAAAGTTTCAAGGTTAATTCGGTAACTTGATAAAAGTTTGAAGTGATTCTCAACTTTTCTCTGCAAACACTCAACTGATTATTTTTCTGCTTTTCACTTTTTTTTTTCTAAACACTCACTGCTTTTACTATTGCAAATTTTTACAAATTTAACCTCTACTTTAACTTCTGATTATCCAGTAGAGTTTACAAACACTCCCTTAGGCTAGTGTGTTCCCGTTTAATCACGAGTTTGTCTTCGTCACTAAGTATGAATGACTTTGACCTGCCAATGGTGCATACTTTTTTTTTTTTTTTTTTTACTTTGGGTCAGAGAAAAAAGATTGTAATATTTGCTAGGGAAGTTGAAAGATATGTGTTACCATTGTGATTCGTGTTGAAATAAAGGCGAACTTGTTGTATATCAAGTTTAGCTAATAATTGCCACGTTAATAGGCAGTAATGCAGTATACCTTTTTCAGAATCCAAACCTTTTTTTTTTTTCCCCTTTAATCTTATCGTACTGGATGACTAATTAATTTGTTTATCTCCTTAACCTCTCAATTTGCGATTTTAATTATCAAAATTGGTTTTTTTAATTTTTAACACCAAAAGGCCCCGGCAAAGACAAAACAACTTACAAAAAACCCAAACATAAGACTAGAAGTCTAGAACTCATCCCGCGGAGTCTCCCAAATCTTCAACTCCAGCGAGAGCCGAGATGTCGTGCCCATCTTAACAAGCTTATCAGCATAATCATTGGCTTCACGAAACACATGCCAAATCCTAGCTTCCCATGGCATGTGGAAAAGTTTCTGGCAATCCATAATCACATTTCTTACAGGGTGATCTATGATATCATCCTTCTTAACCTAATTAAGAACGATTTTCGAATCGATCTCAATCTCAATTTTGTGAAAGCGTCTTTTCCAAACCAACTCGAACCCTTTTCGGAGACCAAGAAGTTCCTCCATATTAATGGAAATCTGCCCCAGCTTCATTGCATACCCGAATAACCACTCCCCGTCATCATTCCGGACAACAACTCCAGCGGCCGCGAGGTTTGTGTGCTTAAAAAAACTCCCATCCGAGTTTAATTGACCCATCCTTTATCCGGCTTTTTCCAAACAATAGGACTTCTAGAGCTAACCCCCTTGTTGCTCTTCGTAGCTGACAAAGTTAACAAATCTGCAGCTAGACTCTTAATCACATTGATAGTAACGTTCCGAGGCTCGTGCAACCCATCAAAATTGGTTCGGTATTGACAGGATATAATTAGTCGAACTCAAAATTAGTTTTCTCGTTGTCTTTTTTTTTTTTAAAGTAGTTTTCTCGGTGGTTAGATTTAGATATTCTTGAAGTGTTGTTACATATTGTTTTAAACATAAAATTGAGATTCCTTCAGTATATATTGTGACATGTTAATATATAAAATTGTCTCGTACCGTATGGACTATATGATTCAGAATTTAAATGGACATTTCTTAACGTTTATTTTTCTCAATACGAACCCGATTTTATAAGAGGTTTCTACTTTTATATTTAATTGATTTGTTTTGAGAGATTATCACTTTCTGATCTTTCAGTCATCTACCAAAAAATTAAGTAAATCAATCAAAAGAAAAAAGACCACGCGGATCAAACCTTCGTGTCTTGGTAAATATTTTAATTAAAAGGAAAATTCTATATGAATACATGCATGGAGCATAAATTTTGGGGCCCAAAGCGAAGACCGAAGAGGCTTTTCACTCGTGCATATGGATATGGCCCATAATATATGGGTCTCACTCAAATACTCTAAAAATGGAAAATTGTAATACATTAATAGAAAATTGGTTGATAGCTTTGTAAAGTTTGAAGCAGTAGTTTCTACCAAATGAACCTTCGCTGAAAATAACCAACATTATATTATTTTTTAAGAATAATAATAAACCTCAATTGTGCAGCATAATGTTTTGAGTAATTTAACGTGGAGTTTCATGTTCGACTATCACTTATTATTAATACAAAAAATATATTTTAATTTTTCGATCTTATTCAACTTATAGTGAAAGATATTACAGCGGTTATAGATATTCTAATTGGACGAGAACAAAAATTTCAAGAAATAAAAGGAGATTAAAACAAGGGAAAAAAATATCGATGAAGAAAAAAATTGTTTGATTTCTTCTTGGCCCTTTGTTTTACACTTTTACTCCTAAAATGAAAAAAGGGCATCTCAATTATATTAGGACTACAATCAGGAACTCCCAATCATTTGATGGTTAGTGCACTTTGTCCCTTAACTTTTAAATCGATGCGATTATTCTCCGCATTTTGAAAAATATCACACTTAACTTCTTTAAAGTTTAAGCTTGAGTCGTCATAACTCGAGAAATCGACGGTCAAAATTTATTAAAAGAGGTTAAATGTGATATTTTTTAAAGGTTAGGGAGATAATTACACTAATTCAAAAATTATGAGGCAAAGCGGACTAAGAACTAAAGGATGAGGGTGTGTCTGGAATTAACCTATTATATTACACCATTAACTCTTAGATATTATTTGCGTGCATCTCTCAAACTCTCTCAAAAATTAAAACTCTAATCTACGTGATTCAAACTTAAGACAAAACAATCAATCAATTGAAGTTTTGATCCGACAGTGGATAATACTATACTCCACCGCCGGATTGATTCAGTTCTATTCTGCTGTCAGATTTTCAGATTTGTTACGTCAATATGGTTTGTATTTTTTTTCCTTTAGGTTATCTTATATTTTAAGGTTTTTATCTCTTTCGTATGGAAGTTTTATTTAGGTTAATTTATATTTTAAGGTCTTTATCTCTTCCGTATGGAAGTTTTGTCTCTTCCGTATGAAGTTTAAGCAATTTCTTTATGTTCTCTTTTATTATTTCCTTGATTCTCCAAGAAATTTTTTTGGCCGAGTTATTTGTCTTAGGCCAAAGTGTTATTTTCAATCTGGAGAAAAGGCTGCTGCGCAACTTCACCCAGATCGAATCTTCAACCTCAAATAGTCTATTTCTTTTATTAAAAGTGATGCTAATATAATAGCTCACGAATCTGTTGGAATTGCAGCTTCGGCCTACGTTAGTTTTCTTGTTATTCCTTGTATTTTCGTTATTGTTATTCTTGATATTCAATAATATTTCCCTTTGAGGGTTTGAGTTTAAAAAAATTTATTTGCGTGCATAAATTTTAAAAAGTATTTGTTTTGTGTGTTTAAGATTAATTATTACATTTAGTAAGTTAGACCGGTTAGAGTTTTATGGGTTTAAGATTAATCAATTTTTCAGGTGAGGTGGTGAATTTTTATTTTTATTTTTGTAAAGAGATATGTTTGAAATTGGTTGAAAGTTTGAATGAGAACATAAGAATGATGAAAATCAAATTAAATTAAAGATCAAAAGAGATCCATTTAAAATTGGTTAAGATTGTCGACTGTACTAAGTAAATTTTCTTTTGAACTAAACAAATTAAAAGGAAAACAAAGGATACTAACAGACCTAAATAATTTCTACATGGATCTCTACTTTACATTCGCAATAAATATCAATATTTTCCAAAAACATCCATATCAATATCATTGACAAAAGGTGGCCGTCTTCTTAACCACCAAAAAAAAAAAAAAAAAGGAAGAAAAGATGGCCGTCTAAATAAATATTTCACATTTTAAGCAATTTCTATTTACAATAGTCAACTTTTTTCCTTATTCTTAACTATTTCTTGTAGTTCTATTCGATCAATATTGGGGCTTTTGCTTTGTTATTATAGACTTGGCTATTGCATCCGGGGAATAGACAATTAAATACTCCACGGTATAAAATGTTTGATGAAGATTTTTTATTGAAGCTGCCAAAACCAGAGCCCGAACCGTCTTCTGCTATTAAATAATTGGTAAGATGGCTATTCTTAATATGATGTTGTAATAATATACAAAGAAACTCATAAGTATATGATTTTCGCCCGAAAGATTCAATTCCGGCTGCGTCTCTGCGTCTTCTTGTTGCTATACATCAATTCTGGACAATGTAATATAGACATTAACAACTTAATTGAAGTTTTTGAAGGTGTTACAATGCATGCTTCGGTTTAAAATATATTAATATATCCACCCTAAGTTATTTCATCGAGAACCTGTTCGATTGATCATGCCCCCTGGAGTTTGATGATCATTTCATTTCTGCACCTGGATTCTGATGGGTTTACTGTGTTTTCAGGGTAACGATGGTGGAACTCAATACAGATCCGGGATCTATTTCTACACCCCCGAGCAAGAAAAAGCGGCAGTGGAGTCCAGAGACAAGCAACAAATGCTTTTGAACAGGAAAATTGTTACTGAGATACTGCCTGTGAAGAAATTTACCTGGCTGAAGAATACCACCAGCAGTACCTGGCGAAGGGAGGTCGGTTTGGTCTTGGACAATCCGCTGAGAAAGGGTGCAATGATCCAATTCGGTGTTATGGCCAGTCTAGTGATTGTGATTGTAACCCTATTCCTGGATAATAGTTACTAAGTTCCTTTTATATTGTGTGTTGTAGATGTTGTTTCTTTCTATTTGGTCAAAATAGTTTGTTGTTAATAGCTGGTTTATATGGTATGTAGTGGTGACAGATTTTTTTGAGGAATTGGGCATGTATGTATTTAATATTTATGTTAGTAATTTGTGGTGCTGTTTGTACAATATTTTGGTGTGTATCATTAAGTTCCACATGTCCAGTTGATGAGTTCTGGCATCTTTTACGTCTTAACTTAAATAAAATGCGCGGACTAAGTCTTAACTTAAATAAAAGCAACGTGTCTTTTTGTTTCTATTTTACGCCCATAGTTTGCAGAAGTAAATAGTCTTTTTGTTTGTAATTTATGTTCTTCCCCTACGAGCATAGTTGATATATCAATGATTGTAATTTATGTTCTTCCCCGACGAGCATAGTTGATATATCAATGATTCAATGTAATAAGGTCATGACGATTTAGGGTCAAAATCAACACTTAGTACTTACACAACCTACGCTCGAGTAATTCATACAACCTACAACAAAAAGCTTAAGCAGAAAGGAAAATCTACGCTGCTGAGAACACAATATAGTTTTCACTGAAGTTGCAAAACTAGCCTAGAGTACATACTTGAAATGAAAATCTCCTTCCACGGAACCATTGTTATCCCATGTAATCTCATGATTTGGAATAATGGTTTTGGCAGCAAAAATCACTATATGAGGCATTCTCTCATCATCGTGATCATAAAACACACGTTTTACAAGAAGGTTTGGAGTGGTGCTATACCTGATAAAGCGTGCCACATTTCCCATCTTGGAAGCATCAATTACAAATCTGGAACCTTGCTTTTTCTGCAATTTTCCTACGTACTCGCATACAAACCTTCCGGATGAGATATAGCTTTTGGACCTCACACCCCACTCGCCTGTTTCAGTCTTGAACAGCTCCAATCTGTATCCTGGGCCACTTTGACAGACCCTATTCATGCAAGAAATAGGGCATTTGCAATACGAGTTGCACTCATAAAGAATTCTATTTTGCATGACAATGGGTAGCTTCTCACTCTTCAAAATGCACACACATTCCCCAGAAATTGAGCATCCATTGGTGCAATTACAGCCACTGTTTTGAATCTTCTTACACCAATCGGGGTATTGCATCTTAGTTATGTAAGCAAAAGTTGGGGGCCGCTCACCATCTACTCCATTCATTGCTCGTATTGCCAATATCTCCTTCCCATGAGATACATCATTCACCACGCATACCTCCCTTTTTGCAATTCTATTACGCCTTCCAAGACTTTGTTGGCCTAATTTTCTATGCAGCTCAAATTTGAACACCAATATATGATCACTGTCTCTTTCTTGCCAATACCTTTTCACAATATACAGACCATCATAGGTGTATCCAAATGTCCCTCCCTTCTTATCGTCAGTCCTTGTGATAACTCTAACAGGATGACCTTCTCTCATGCTGTTAGCCAAAGCAAGATTACCATGTTCAAGCTCTTGATCTTTTCTCAAACCTGATCCCATTCCTCCACCTTGACCAGAGTATATCAACACATCAACGGTCTTTGCTTTATTTTCATATCGCCCTGAATTGACCACGCTTATTGCAATTTTCTTCCCTCGAAGCCACATGCAGTCTATACCAGAAATATACTCGCTATGTAAACCAACAACAGCAAGTTCGGCCCTGAAATGGAACTTATCACCAACTACAATACCAGGAATATGTCCAACACGCTTCTCCCTATTGATCCATTTTCCTTCCTTCTTTAGACGTTCTGCTGCTTCCATATCACATCTTGACGTGACTTTTTCTCGTCTTCCCTCTTTGTTGTACTCCTCCAAAAGTTGGTTGTAAAGATCATGGAACAGCTTCAGAGTCTCCTTCACCATATTCTTCTCTGCCAGAGTAACATCTGGAGGAATATCACTTGCAATGGCAATTTCATTTGCTGCCAGAGTAACATCAGGAGGAATATCACTTGCAATGGCAATTTCGGCAATTTCATTGGCTGCCAGAGCAACATCAGGAGGAATATCACTTGCCATGGCAATTTCATTTGCTGCCACAACATTTGCATTATTCATCCCTTCAGGAGCCACAGCATTACGAGAAAACTCAGCACCCTTCTCATTTTCATCACTGTAGCTGAACATTGAAGTATTTTGTAGTTGCTTGTCGTCGGTTGAGCCAGAATACACCAGATCCTTTACAACTTGCTTCTTAGACATGTTACTTCACAATATCTACAGCAAAAATATACCATCATCAGATTGCTTGATATCAGTCATAAAAAAATCAAAAATAAAATCAGAAAAAATCAAATCTAGAAGTTTTTCTCTTTTTCTTCACTAACATTACGCTTGCTCCTAAGGTTTTACAGAGGAAATGGAAATAAAAACCAATCGACATACCCCAAGAATCTTTAAAATGAAACTTCCTTGCCTGATATTGCAAGTTTATCTGCTCCGCCACCGCCCACACAAAAACAGAACTCGAGTTTGGTTTCCGCGCCTGAGGAAGAAAATCGCAGCTTCCGAACCTGTTGAGAAAAGAAAAAAAAACCCCTAAATCTCAAGAAGAACAATGTTCTCTCGTACATATCACCGAACAACCCGATCATGCTGCAGAAGAGCGACGAGCAAATCGCTACGAAGTTCAAATTTCAAGAAACAAAACAAGCAGCGAAAAAAAAAAACAAAAAAATCGCACTTACCCAATAATTTCGTCGAAAACGGTTGCGTCGAACAAAACGTTTAACAATCTGCAAATAGATGAAGATGAAAGCAGAAATTCTCACTAGCGGAAGAGTTTAACCGGAAAAAAACGAGTAAGAAAAATGCCATGTATGTCAGGTACGGTTTCCAGAAAAAACTCACCCGCACTTTCGCCTCTCTCTCTCCCTCTCCCTCTCCGTCTCTCACTAAATGTTGAATTCTGGCAATCAAAAGACAGAGTTGTGAACAGTACTTTTTCAATGGCTTTTTGGAAGTATTGCAAAGTTTTCCCGAAGAAGAGAAAAATAACGAAATAGTAAAAAATACCAATAGTAAGAGGAGTGGGGGTTTGCGTCCTTATCTATCTGCAAAAGTGAAAAAGCTGATATCAGTACGAGTCGTGTTATGCGTCTAACAGATTTTTTAGTTAATATACAGATGTATTTAACTGCATAAACTTCTTTTCTTCTCAAGTTTTAGTGGAATCCGTATTTAAACACATATAATTATACGAATAACATGAATTCTTGAACAGTTAGACTCATAAAATTCTATAGTTCATTCCTATTTATGATAATTGCCTTTTGAAACTCAAGATTTTTAATTATATAGTATCGAATTATTAAATTATACCATTTAATGATAAATAAATAAATATATTAAACTTAAATTTAAAAGATAGTTCTTTTAAAAAAGTTACTAACAAAAATCAATATAAAATACTGGGAATTTTTTTAAAAAAATTGTCTTATTTGAAGTGTTTTGTTTATTTATTTATTTTTTTGGTCAGCCAGCAGTGCGACAAATAGGAAACTGCACTAAACAAATCCCTCCGGCGGGTGCTCCCAAATGCACTTCGCTCGACTCATCTCGTGCCCCATCTTGGCTAGTTTATCCGCAAGAGAATTCCCCTCTCTATAGATGTGCTTAAGCTTGCAATTCCAAGGGTTTCGAATCAACACCCTACATTCTTCGATCAAGACTCCCAAAGGATGATCATCCGTATTCCCCTCATTGACAAGATCAACGACGACCTTCGAGTCGCTCTCCACTTCAATATTCTCAAAACGCTTTTCCCAAGCTATTCTGAGGCCTTCTTTAAGACCCACGAGCTCCACGATAACTATCTCCGGAGTATTCACTTTGAGGCTAAAACCTTCAATCCAATTCCCATTGCTATCCCGGATTAACCCTCCTGCCGCCGCACTTCCATTCTTCCCCAGAAGACTCCCATCAGTGTTTAACTTCACCCAACCTGGTGGTGGCCTTCTCCAATGCAAAATCCTCTCCACGTGAGCCCCTTTCTTGCTACATTGTATCGCAATTTTCAGATCAGCAAGCAAAAAACGCAGACTATTGAGGGTAACTCCTAACGGCTCAGACTTATTTTGATATTGCCATTTATTTCTTCTTTTCCACAGCACCCAAAGCCCTGCAATGAAAACCCAGCTCCATTCCATTTCGGGTTCAATACTGTTCCGGCAACTGTGTGTGCAAGTCGTCAAGAACTTAACCCAATCACCCCCTTCAACAACTTTGGTCCAGAAAAGTACCGAGGAAGCACAGTTCCGGAAGATGTGAAGAGCATCTTCTCTATCCGCATTACAGCGACCGCTCCGGCTATCCTCCGTCATGCGTCGATCCCGGCGTAATGCATTACACATTAAACTTTTATGATTCAGAAGCCACAAAAAACTCTTTATTTTTCCTGGCATCGGACTCTTTCAAATCCAATTCCAGGATTTCACCACCATTCTTGTCGACATATCCAAAGCCTCATATGCTAATTTACACGAGAACGTCCCATTGCTATTGCCATCCCATATCCAAAGCCTCATATGCTGATTTAGGAAATGTTCATGAAATGTCAAGACTTAGGCTCGTGTGTTCCAATTTGATCACGAGTTTGTCTTCTTCGCGAAGTATGCATTCAGCATGAGACTTTGACCTACCAATGGTGCATACCTTTTTTTACTTTGGGTTAGAGAAAACAAGATGTGTAATATTTGCGCCTATAGGGGTTGGCCAAGTGGTTGAGGGTTCTTTCCCGAAGACAAAGACCCATGTTCGAATTCTGCAACCACTTGGGATATGTGCTTTAAGAAAAAAGAAAAAAAAAGATGTGTAATATTTGCAAGGGAAGTTGAAGGATACATTATGGTTTGTGTTGAAATAATGGCGAACGTGTATTCCAAGTTTAGCTAATAATTGCCACGTTAATAGGCACTAATGAAGTATAACTTTTTCCAGAATCTATACTTTTTTGTTCCTCAATCTTATCGTACTGGATCACTAATTAATTTGTTTATTTCCTTAGCCTCTCAATTTGCGATTTTAATTATCAGAATTGGTTCGGTATTGTCAGGATATAACTCATCGAGCTCAAAATTCGTTTTCTCGGTTGTTAGATTTAGATATTCTTGAAGTGTTGTTACATATTGTTTATAAAATTGAGATTACTTCATTATTTATTGTGACTAATTCTCTATTTTAATTATCGTATATTAATATATAATATTCTCTCAGTGTGCATTATATGATTCATAATTTAAATGGATATTTCTTAACGTTTACTTTTTTTTAATACGGACCCCATTTTATAAGAGGTTTTTACTTTTATATTGAATCGATTTGTTTCACAAGACTATATATCTTTATCGGGAAATTTCCGAAAAATACCAAAATGTGGAGTTAAATTTTTATTTGTTTTTTATTTTTAAAACTATTCCTCTTCACTTCCCATATGAGAATCATAATTTTCGTTTACTCCCCATTTTGTACAGCACATACGACATATTGCGATTTAAGTACGTAATTCTTGAGTTTTGATATTATGTATAAAAACTCAGGAATCACGTACTTAAATCGTATTATGTTGTATGTTTTTTTGCAATATGTTGTATATGCAGTATAAAATAGGAATTAAACGAAAATTATAATTCTCATCTAGAGAGTAAAGATGAATAATTTTAAAAATAGAAAACTAACAAAACCTTTTTCAATTCATGAAAGTTTTTAAAAAAGACCCCTGTAAATCGATCAACAAACAAAGGAATACAAAAGTAAAAAAACACGCGGATCAAACCTTCGTAAATATTTTAATTAATTTTTAAGTTAAATTGATATGGCGAAGCAAGAATATGTATAATAATATAATATAAAAGGTAAATGCTACATGAATACATGCATGGAGC
Organism: Lippia alba; assembly: GCA_037834125.1. Classification (NCBI taxonomy): domain Eukaryota; kingdom Viridiplantae; phylum Streptophyta; class Magnoliopsida; order Lamiales; family Verbenaceae; genus Lippia; species Lippia alba. Next base: position 16,483,435 of record JBBMKE010000009.1, on the reverse strand, counting down.
ATAAATTTTGGGGCCTAATATTCGAAATAGCGAAGACCGAAGAGGCCTTTCACTCGTGCATATGGATATGGCCCATAATATATGGGTCTCACTCATATACTCTAAAAATGGAAAATTGTAATACATTAATGGAAAATTGGTTGATAGCTTTATAAAGTTTGAACCATTTGTTTTTACCAAATGAACCTTCGCGGAAAATGCGCAACATTATATTATTTTTGAAGAATAATAAACCTCAATTTTGTAGCATAATGTTTTGAGTAATTTAACATGGAGTTTCATGCTGGACGAGAGGCGGAGCCACATGCTCCTGAGGGGGTACATATGACCCCCTCAAATTCTTTTTTTTTTTTTAAATTTATTATAGACATATAATATATGTATTCAAATTTTATGAAATTTTTCATTAATGATCCCCTCACCAAAATTAAAATTAATACTAATAAGGGTCAATATAGTATTATGCTTTGGTCGATCCCTCTGAATTAAACTTCCGGCTCCGCCACTGTTGGACTATCAATTATTATTATTATTATTATTATTATTATTAAAAAGAATTTTATATTTTAATTATTCAATTTTATTCAACTCGTAGTGAAAGATATTACATCGGTTATCGATATTCTAACTTAAGAGAACAAAAAATTCAAGAGATACATAAAAGGAGATTAAAACAAGGGAAGAAAATATTGATGAAGAAAAAAAATTGTTTGACATGACCGTGCCCAATGATTTTTTCTTGGCCCTTTGTGTTTGATGGACTCAAAATACGCTCGCATCTCCACCGTACACGTGGCATGATCGTGGGAGACTTCATTCATGACCCAGTGACGGAATGGAACGCTCGTATATCCAAGGCTCGCGGCCTGTGCCCACCCTCAATCCTCACGGAACTCCCTGGGAAGCTACCTCCTCCAAAACCTCGCCCTCGCTTGAGTCAACCCTCGAGCCTCTAACGCTCGCTAATCCATTGCTTCGACACCCTTTCTCAAGGAACCCATTCTCGAGCGTTCCTACGCTCGATCACTGGCACGAGCGTCTCATCGCTCAGGAGAATCATTCCTTAACTGCCGCTGACACAGCAGCCTGATATAACCGTCTAAAAGGTGATGGTGACGCACCCAAATCGCTTTCAGGCTCTTACGCTCCTCCACATGTCTAGGGCGACATTTTTCCAGGACCACATGACTAAAAATTACCTAATAGTCCTCATCCTCAAACTATAAATAAAAGGATCACCACACTCCTTCTTCAAACAATCTCCATTGGCTACACTGTTTTTCTTCACGCACAAGAAACACACACTGAATTGGAAAATCTCATTGCTGCACATTTCAAGCTTCTTACAGCTTCATCTTCTTCCTTGAGGTGTTATCCTAGCTGGTAGAATCCATGCTCAATGGGAACCCAGTTCCTGAGGCTCAACGCCTATGATGGTCTTCCCTTTCATACAAATAGAGAGTGTTTGATGTCAATCTTTCCCTTTACCGATTCAAAAAACCCAATTTTTGGCGCCGTCTATGGGAAACCACCATACTCGGCCTCCATTTCTGATTAGCTAGTTGAGCAGTAGCATCGCTTCTTCCAGCTTGCTATTTTTCAGTTTACTTATTCTTCTTATTCTTTGGTCGCATTTTTAAACAACCAAGATGGTTACTACGTGCTCTGGTACTGCAGATAATCGAGGGACACTCCCTCCACTCAATGAGGAGGTTCCCGGAGGTGGAACCACTGTTGCAGGCAGCACCACCGTGGTCGGAGGCGTGAATCTGATGGTGGAATTGGCAAACCAAGCCAACACATCCAACCCAAGCCTTCCGCTAGCGCCTCTATCCATCCCTACCAATGCAGTGGGCACTTCTGCCACTGCCGGAGCCACGAGCGCCGGAGCGTTCGCCATGATGATGCCACCATAGGGCATCGTGTTTGCGCAACCTGGAACGATGCAGGGGTATGCTGCAGGATTTATGCAGAGCATAATAACGGGTGTGATACCCAGCATGCTGCCGACGGCACAACCATATCATGTAGGGAATCTCCATCTTCCCATGACCCTGCCCCGCGTGATCCAGGGAGTAGATATGCCTCAGATGACGAGCCAACAACTCATGGCTATCTACGTCTAGTGCAAGGCGCAAGCCACTCAGAACGTCTGGAAACATTTCACTACAACGTATTTTCCCACTAAAGCGAGAAATGCAGGAGCTCCCCCACTAGGAGGATTACAAGTGCATCCTCTTGAGGCAGCGCAGAATGCCCAAACTCTTGCGTAGACTGCACAACAGCCTAAACCCCCTATTCCACAATAGCCCGCGAGGGTTGATCAGCAACTTTCCCCACCTCCTCCGCTAAACGGAGTCGAGCCACAAAGGATCAGAAGGGAAAATGAAGATGAAGAGGTCCAATCCAGGGTTTCGAGGAGAGAAAATCCGGCGAATGAAGTCAACCCTCAACTCCTCAACATTCAGAACCAGTTGGACGACCTTCACAACATGGTACAGCAGCTCTCTCGAGCAAGGTCCCAAGTTTCCCATTTGGGGGGCGAGGGTTCCAGGGCCAGAGACACTCGCAAACCACGACGGCCACTTCAGCATGAGAGAAGGGAACGTCACGAGGATCGCAGGGAGTACAACAAAAATAGGGGAAAGTACCAACTCCTGGAGTTCTCGCCCCTCATGGACGAAGTCCTCATGACTCGAGTGGGGATAGGCAAGATCCCAACATCCATCAATAGGTACGACGGAACCACTGATCCTGCGGAGCACCTCAATCATTTCACCCACTTGATGCACCTCTACGAGCATCCTTTGCACCATTGGGCCAAGCTCTTCATCACCTCCCTTGAAGTTATGGCCCAAGAATGGTACAACAAGCTCCCTCCACGCTCAATCCGAGGGTATGTAGATCTAACGGACGCCTTCCTCAGCCACTTCAACTCCTTGAAGGCCCCTGCCCCTACACAACCATACTCTACCATATAGTGCAGGGGCTTAATGAAACCCTCAGATCATTCATGGGGCGATTCAATAAGGAGGTCATGTTGGTGGAGCAGCCTTCGATGGTCTTCGTTAGGCATGTACTCTTCCAATCAATCAACATGAAAAACTATGTTAGCAAGGAGTTTGTGGAAGAGATGGCGAAACAAAAGCCACAAATCATGCTCATGCTGAGGGAAATTGTTCATTCCTACTTCACTCCGGAAGACATGTACCAGGCTCGGGAGCATGCCCTGGCAAACCCCTAAAGAGGAGCGAGCCAAGCAAAAATAATCATCTCCGCAGTCCACCCCACACTAAGAAGAACATATCGCCACTGCGAAGGTCTGAGTGCGAGCGCATCCTGCTCAACAGGCCTATCACTGAGATATATTCCTTGGCGGACAAAAAGCTCTTCAAGCGACCATCGAAAATGAGAGAAACCGAGGCTCAGAGATGCTCAAGAAAATACTGTGCCTTTCATAAACAGAAAGGCCATGACACTAACGATTGCCATCAACTCGAGACGAAAATTTAGAGACTCATCGCTGGGGAACAACTTAAAGAGTTCGTGTGGGCCCTTGAGCTATTCGATGAGCGTTGCAATGAGTGGGCACGTGATGGTAGAAGGAGCCGCTCGCGCTCAAGCAGTCCTCCCCGTCATCAACCCGAGTGGAGCAACCGAGGAAAGCAGAAGACTGGAGAGCTTGAAAACCAGCCATACTCGATCATCCACGAGATCACCGTCGGATCCTCGGAAGAAGACTCCGACGCCTTTCGCCGCCGCTTTGTACGGAGCTATGATCAGAAGTCCTAACGAGTTCAATCTGTGTACTCCGTGGAAGCCAGCCAGCGCTCGAAAGCATTGTTGGCTTTACTGATAGGGACTTAGAGCACATTGTAACACCTCATGGGGTCAGTGAAACCTCTGACTGGCCCATGGTGGTCAACTTAGATATGCATAATCATGTTGTAAAGAGGATGTTGGTTGATAGAGAAAGCTCAGTCAATGTTTTCCCTTACTCTATGTTTCAAAAGATGAACCTCACTAACACTCACCTCGAACCCCTTAGAATAGCCATCATTGGCTTTGGGGGTTCCGAGATTGTCCCTCGCGGACAAATACGCTTGGCCATCTCTCTTGGTCGCGCCCCACAGTGTAAGACTTTGAATGTTCTTTATGTAGTTGTTGAGGTAGATTTGTCGTACAACATCATCATCGGGGGACCAACCCTCGTGGACTTCAAAGCCGTAATTTCCATATACAATCAGAAGATCAAGTTTCCCACTCCCGAGGGAACTGGAGAAGTCTTGTGCAATGTGAAGGAAGCATGAGAATGCTTTATCCTATCACTTCGCAGCCACAAGCCAAAACAAACCATCCAGCAAGGGTCCATGAAGAAAACGGTAGACTTTCCTAAGCTTGATAAAGACGGTACCGAACAAAAGAGGGCCAAGCTCTATAAGAAAAAGAACAAGAAGAAGGGATCCAAAGTTCCCGCGAGCGATGGGCCCCTTGGAGCGGTTGAAGAATCCTCAGGGAGCGAGGAGGATCAACCCTCGGAAGAAGCGGACAACCGCCTCACGGGAAAAAAAAGAGTGCTCGAAGAGCTACGACCGGAGGTGAGAATTGAACCAACAGAGAAGTACCTCACTATTGAGTTGGATCCTAGGAACCCCGAGAAAACCACACAGATAGGCTTGAACCTCGAGCGTCCCGCACAACTCATGATGATAGACTTCTTGAGAAAAAACTTGGACGTATTCGCATGGAAAGCCTCGGACCTCACTGGCATTGACCCGAGCGTCATAGTCCATAGGCTTAACGTTGATCCTACCTCCAAGCCTATCAAACAGAAAAAAAAGGATGTCCATGGATTTCGGAATAAGTCATTGAGGAGGAAGTCAACAAGCTCCTCGACGCTCAGTACATTGAAGAAATCTTATACCCAGAATGGCTTTGCAACGTCGTTTTCATGCCCAAGAGTGCAAACAAGTGGCATATGTGTAATGACTTCACGGACTTGAACAAAGTTTGTCCGAAAGATCCCTATCCTCTGCCTCGCATAGATCTACTAGTGGATTCAATTGCGGGCTGTGAGCTTATGAGCATGATGGACGCCTTCCAAGGGTATTACCAGATATTCATGGCTCCTAAGGATCGCCCAAAAACTTCGTTCGTAGTACATGTGGGGGTTTATTACTTCTTGGTCATGTCTTTCGGCCTAAAAAATGTCGGATCGACTTATCAGCGCTCGTCAACAGGATGTTCGAGCATGAGATTGGAAAATCCATGGAGGTTTACATGGATGACATGATAGTGAAGAGCGAGCACTAGGGTTCACATTTAGATGACCACCGACGAGCGTTCAGTATCCTCAGACAGTATGGAATGAAGCTCAACCCCTCAAAGTGCACGTTCGGAGTGTGAGGCGGTAAATTCCTTGGCTACGTAGTTAGCCAACGAGGGATTGAGGCCAACCCAGAGAAAATTAAGGCAATTTTGGATATCCTTTCACCTCGAAATGTAAGAGAAGTTCAAGTATTGGTGGGGAAGATAATCTCACTCAATAGATTCATCTCCCGATCCGCCGACAGAAACTTGCCTTTCTTTACGATTTTATGCAACACTCGAAACTTTGAATGGACCCCCGAGTGCAAAGAAGCCCTTCAGAACATAAAACAGTATCTTTTGTGTGCCCCATTCTTGTTGCGGTACGCGAGTGAAAGCACCTGCCCGTCTACTATTTGAGCAAAACCCTACAAGGGACGGAGAAACGCTATGCGGAGATTGAGAAATTTGCTTTGGCGCTCATCAATGCTTCACGGAGGTTAAGACCTTATTTTCAAGCGCACTCCATTACAGTGCTCACTGATCAACCCCTCAAGTAAGTCCTCGCCGAGCCTGATGTCTACGGAAGGTTAATCAAGTGGTCCATTAAACTAAGCCAATTTGACATCAGTTTCGATCCACGCACAGCCATCCAAGCCCAAGCCGTGGTGGACCACTTGGTAGAGCATTTCGGGTTAGATTTCCCATCGTTCGTAGACGAGGGTTTATGGTTGCTGCACACTGATGGTTCATCGACCTCGGGGGGAGGGGGAAGAGGAGGAGAGGGGAGCCGGGGTGACCCTTAGGGATCCCCATGGAACAGAAATGGACTTTGCAATCAAACTCGCTTTTCAAGTTACCAACAATGAAGCCGAGTACAAGACGCTCATTCAAGGGCTCAGAATCGCTCGAAAAAGCGGAGCCAATAGGGTACAGCTTACGTGGATTCCCAATTGATTGCAAGTCAGATCGATGAGACTTATGAAGCTCGAGAAACCACCATGGTGCATTACTTAACAAAAGCAAGAGAGATCATCGTTGAATTTAAGGATTTCCATCTGCTGCAGGTACCGCGAGCGGAAAACAAGCGCACAGACGCTCTCTCAAAGTTCACATCTTCCCTTGACGGGATCTGCGAGAGTGCAGTTACCTTCCTCAGAACCGAGGGGCTATTAATAAAAGAAAGCAAACCAATGAGGCAAATCAATATGATTGATCCTTCCGAGCCTTATTGGCTCGACGCGGTCATCTTATTCCTCCGAGACGGAACCCTTTCAAGCGACAAAATTGAGGCAAGAAAGATAAGAAACGAGGCTCCGAGGTTCTCTCTAGATAACAAGGGATGACTCTTTAAACGCTTGTTCCAAGGACCACGAATGAGATGCTTGAGCCCCTCACAAGCGAAAGAGGTCTTAGGGCATATACATAGCGGCAGTTGTGGAAACCATTATGGCGGTCGGATTCTAGCTAAGAAGGCATTGTGTAGTGGATTCTACTGGCCTTCAGTCTTGTAGGATACCATCAATTACTCTAAGAAATGCCCCAAATGCTAATTCCACACGAACGTCCCGGAACTTCCAACATCCCAGATGATCCCTGTAGATGTATCATGGCCCTTCGATCAATGGAGCATTGATATCGTTGGAGCCCTTCATATGGCTATCGGACAGCGGAAGTTTGCCATCATAGCAGTGGACTACTACACTAAGTGGGCCGAGGGAGCAGCTGTTGCCAAAATCACTTTTCGGACAGTTAGAGACTTCATTTGGAAGAACATCATCTGTCGTTATGGCATCCCGATGGTGCTCATTTCAGACAACGGCTCCCAATTCATTGTCGCTGACACTCGTAATTGGTGCTCAGAACAAGGTATCGAGGATCATACTCCAGCATCTCAAAACGATGCTCGAGAGTAAGAAAGGTGAATGGACCGAGGAACTCTAGAGGGCCCTCTGGGCGTATCGGACTACCCCACGAGCGGCGACAGACGAGACTCCTTACGCTCTGACGTATAAATTCGAGGCAATGATACCTGAGGAGCTCGCTCAAGAGTCCGCAAGCATAGCCTACTTTGTGCCCATTGCTAACAACAGTAATCGAGCGCTAGAACTGGACTTGCTCGACGAAAAGCATGACACCGCTTGGGCTCGCATCCACAAATATAAGGCAACGGTCGTATCTCAATATAACAAGCATGTCAAAGAGAGAACTTTCCAATTGTGAAACCTAGTTCTCAAGAAAGTTGAAGTCTCTAAGCATGTGGGTAAGTTGGACCCTAACTAAGAAGGCCCCTTCAAAGTCATACAGGTACGAGCGAACAATACCTACCAGCTAGAAACTTTGCAAGACGAGCGTTTACCCCAACTGTGAAATGCTTGCAATCTCAGAAGATTTTACGTATGAGTATTGTATTATTCCCTTCGGGACAAGTTGTATCTCCTCTTAGTGAAATGGAAAACATAGAATACAATTACTTAATGCATTTTTAGTAATCTTTTGCCTTATCTTTGGAAATACCTCTCTTCTGAGGGACAAATAAGCTAAACTTCGTGTCAAGGGAACTCCACGTCGAAATAGCACTACCTAACACTACTCTAGTCCCTCTGAAAAAAAAAGCGGACTCAGTAAGCAGGGGCGCAAGCGGAATAAGCCTAAGGATTCGATCCTACTTACGCTCATAATCCTTCGACGGATCATAATATGGAAATCTTTGACGGATTGTTCTTTGTTTCAACACTCAGCAAAACTCACATTGCTACCTAAGTTCAAGTTATTTACAGATAGAAATCCTTAAAAGATTTCTACTCTCTGGGGTTTTCTACACTTTGTGTAATTACAACAATTTGGGTTTCTTATTTGAATTTAGTCTTTATTGGGCAGGGTGATCCCTGTGCGGACACACCCTTGAGCCCATACAAGCCAACAACGATATTCTATCTACGGGCGCTAAATCTACGCATCCATATCCCTAAGGCATCCATGCATTCAGACAAATAAACTAAGCAAGTATCGGCAATCAACAACATTCAACAGCAGGAAAAATATTATGAAAAATAGTGATGAAATTCGTATGAGTTAATCAGGATTACATCAAAAATCATAAAAAGACTGTTCGCAGATCAGTAAGAGAAAAAACTACAAGTTTAGAAGGATCAGTGATAGAGATAAGATTTAGGCAGCAGGAGCGTTGGAAGCATTCGAAGCTGGAGCATTGGCAGCATGAGGACCTTCTGGTTTCGGCGGAGCGATTGCAAGGGCATTGGATTCAGAGTTTGCCCGCTAAGTGAGGAGCCTTCACCAGCAGTCCCGTCGAGCGTCAGACGCCCTTCTTGTGGCCTATTCGCAGCGAGAAACTCCAAATCGTTTGTGTTAGGAATAATGCCCTAGAAAGCCGATGTAATAGTCTGCTTAGGACATTCCTTATGTAAAGTCACAGACAATCT
>JBBMKE010000009.1:16442781-16454960 GCA_037834125.1 Lippia alba | reverse complement strand
ATTAAATTAAAGTTGAGGGAGCATTTAAAGAAGAATGTGAAGAGGGAGAGAATGTCAACAGTTGGAACATAAATATATTTGATTTAATAATTTAATTGGAATTAAATAATTAAGTTATGTTATTAATTTTTTATCCAAATAAATAAACTACAAAATTAAATAGTTAAATTAAATTATATAAGGACAATTTAGTCGATTCACAATGGAACAATCATGCTATCCACACTTTTAGATAGATAGATAGATAGATAGATAGATAAATAGATAGATTAATTTGGTATTTCATTTTTAACTTATTTAGAACTTCAGGTCAAAAATTGGAAATATTTGAGTCTTTGAGCTAATTTATATTTGGAATTTGTCCGATAAAGTTACGGGGAAAGCTGGCACGTTCACAAACTAATATTCCCACGAATTTTAAGTATAGGCATTATATTATTTCTAAGAAATACAAAATACAAAATAAAATCAATGTGTAAATATCTTGTTAGAAATTATATTTATGTTTCATTTTTTCATTGGGACAGTCACCAAGTATATTAAGTACAAATCTCTATTGACCAACAAATCAGATAGCTTTATAATATTTTTATCACCAAGATTTCGACCCAGAAACATATAAGAATATGAAGTTGATAATTTATCATGTTTTATTAATTTTTATTAATTAGTTGTACGGTCGTCATTTTTTTTAGATTCGAAAGCTCTAAAGCGAGACAATACAATTTAGAATGATCATAGGGTGATACTGAAATTAAAATTTCCTTTTCACTAAAGGTGAACAATGGCTCATCGTACATGACCAAGTTACATCTTGAACAATAATATACAAACACAATCATAAATATCACACAAAATAACCTTCTCTAGCAGCATTGGTGACAATTCAAGTCAAATGTGGTCATAATGATTTGTATTCCTTGATCAAACGAGCGGCGTGGAGGCGGGATGTGTGTGCCGTTGTACATCCAAGGCTCTGTAAGTATGCAATCTGTAATTTGACAAGAAATGGAAACAAACATCTTAAGTGCCAGATTCAGTTGGAAAAGACACAACAAATTGACTACAAAAGTAATAAATAGCTTGCAATGTTGTATTCTCCTCGCCTCCAAGAATCAATTTTGCAAGATAATAACTAGACGGCAACAACATTATCTTGATGCTACCGACGCATAAGCTTAGGAAGTAGTGGATTCAATAAACAATTTAAACAGGCCATACTTGACATCCAAGTAACTAAGGTTCAGAACTCCGGCACAAATTTATCTCACTCCTTTTAGGGCGATAATATTCTTATGGAGCGTTTACTTTGTTGGTTGGGATGAGATGAGATTGATGAGTGATGAGATGAGTTGTGGGATATGATGGTGGATTAGTCATCCCATGGGAGGTGTGGGATGAATAATCAACCTTTTATCCAATATCATTACGGGTCATGTCATCAATCCCGGACTCGCAAAAATACTAGTAAACGTGAATTTAAATAGAATTATTAATCTAATCCCCCTTCATCATATAAAGTAAACATGCAATTAAGGTATAATCCAATTATCGGAGAAAACCCTCATAATCGAAAATTTTACAGAAAACTTCCTGAATAGGTTGTTACTTGTAATTAGTCGATGTGTGTTTTATAACCCTTTTTCCAGACCTCAGGAAGTCTTTTGTCATTTCTTTTTTTTTTTCCGTAATTGCCTAATTGGATTAATTTTAGGAAGTATATGTAACTATCCCTTTTTTATTGGAAGGCACAATTTATTGAATTAGCAGGGTTCAACAATAAGTTAAATGACCATATTCTTCCCAATATTATCTGATGGATTTGATAAAAATAAAGTAAACCAAACCCAATGCAGATAATTTTTTCCATTTAAAAATAGTATTTCCAAACCCTATTAGAAACTAAGGATAAAAAAGCACATCCATTCCGGATCATGAAGAGTAATCAATCAATTATTACTAATGAAATGCATAAACAAATCCCTGTAAAACACGAGCTTCTATAATATTGACGGTGAAGCATTTGAGCAGGGGTTTTCGCAATTGAAAACAATGACAAAACAATATCTACTTGGAGATTAGTAATCACCTGTTTAGGAGTTGCTTCAGATGAACCCATCGCACTCTCCATTCTCAATTTCTGAAAATGCTCCTGAACAATAAAACTTGTAAATGACCCAAGAAAAGGAACGAGAACAAAAGGCTAATTTGGGTTGTAATTTGCACTGCTAACACCCATACAGAGGGCTTCTATATGCCACAGATGTTTAAAAGTAGAATTACCTGTTTTTCTCTCATTAAATGAGCACGCTTTTCTGCTGGGATCTGCTGCCACTTTAAAATCTGGATGAAATATTCAAGATAACTCTTTGAGTTGAATGAAAGGATTGAGAACTAAAACTAACTTTTATCATAAAACCTGCTAGATTTCGAAACAGAAACTTACTGATACAGCAAAGTGATAAGCCTCATCAGATGTTAAGCAAGACTTCAACTGACGCAAAACATCCTGATTCCTGAAAAATGATAGAAGGGGTCATTTCTCTCAAAACGTTTGCAATAACAACTTAATCTCGCTAATATAAATGGCATGTATACAGTCAGAGATTAACTTCCTTAAATCACTTTTCATAAAATGTATTCAATAACATAGCATAAGTCGAATAAGATCAAGATAATGCAAGGAAAGGAAGAAATGCAAGTGTCCTCTAATTCCTTCTCTCTTTCCATAATTCAGCCTCCATTGGATGAAGATGAGTCTCCCGCCCCCCCCCCCCTCCCCACTTAATTTTTGCTCTAAGTGAAACTTGATTTTTAAAAAAAGAGCAAAACGAGAAGATACACAATAAAGCTCCAAAAAATGCACAAGTTAAAACACAGATTTAAGCAGAATTTAACAATATTAAAAAAGAAGACGAATCCAAAAAATGCACAAGTTAAAACACAAATTTACGCAGAATTTAACAGTATTAAAGAAGAAGACAACCTTGTGCATGCTCTTTTTGGCTCGCAAACGTTCATCAATGACAAACATAACCTGAACCAAAATGAATTCAAAATTTTGAGATGCACAATATTCATCAATGTCAGTCTTTGCTCCAAATGCAAATTCAAATTGAAGGAGGCTGCAAGAAACGCCCTTTTCTTTTACAGAAGTTTAGGAAACTGGATGTGGAACAGTGGAAGTTAAGATGCTTAGATTTCACCTTGTTAAGTAATCTCCTAGGGTCGTGAAATGCAGGTTTTTTTGCCCATTGATTGAACAAGTGGGAAACAACAGCTCGGTCCTCTGCACAGAACCTGTGCATATAAGATAAGAAATTGAGTTTTAAAAAAATCAGGGAATTGCATAACATAGTTATGATACTCCATATTTTTATGAAATTTTCATTGCAGTTATGTGTATGACAAAACCTTTTCAAGAAACTACTGCTATTCCAGTTTTCAGGTTCACTATGCTCTTTGGATGTGTGCCCGAGTGGATTGTCAACAGAAACCTGCTGCATTGTATTTTCAGGTTTACCATGCTCTTTGGATGCTTCCTGGAGAGCGTTTCCCTCAGTTGGGGGGTAAATTTTATCTAAACTCACTGGAACCAGCTCTTCCTACATAAAACAATTAGATAAGAGCTAGCAATACACAGTAGGACCAGGTAAGGTCTAAGTTGGTGAATGTTCTACGATAAGAAGGAATACACAATCTAATTGTTGTGATATCTTCCTAACAAAAGATGTTCTGGAAATTGGTGAATGTTCTAAACTCTTTAAATTCAAGGGTTCATGAAAATGTTGAAATTCAAAAGGAACAAAAAAGATCATGCCATAAGATTGACATCATGCATGTTCTATTCACTTCAATCTTGCCTGGTATGTCTAACATTAAGCTGAAGACTCTAAAGAGAGGTGATTAGTTAAAATTGATATGATCATTGTTAGACAAGGAAAGAAATGTCTCTTCGTGCATGTTTCCAGCATAACGTTATGTTATACAGATCATATGATGATGAAAGAAAAGCTCACCTGGGTCTCCAGTAGGCAATGCGGAATCTCTCTAAGAAACCTTGATGGTTGAAGTACCTGAAGAAAGAAGTAGGCTGATGCTTAAACAAAGAGCATAAACAGGTAATGAAAAACTCAAAGATGGTTCATTCATTTCACCTGCCAATTAGAATCCATTATCACATATAGCATGAAAAGTTTCTTACGCGCACGAGTCATTGCCACATATAGCAAGCGTCTCTCTTCCTAAAAGCGGCAAAGTTAGATTAGATAGAACAGTTCTGAATAAGTTATTATTGAAGGTTTTGATTCAAACATAGATTACCTCAACTGAGGTACCATTTTCATTCAGAACGCCGTTGTATTCATGCAATAAGGGAATCTCAGCTTCATTTGCCTTGAGTACCCAATCATTTGACCCACAAGTAAAAAATATGGTATAAACAAATAATATTCCAGCTCACAAAAGAAAGCAGCATTTTCGGATAACTGAATATATTTATTGGAAAGTAGTATGGCATGAAACTAATTGCAAGAGCTATAACTACAGAAAAAATTTCCAAGTAATACCTTCACAATGAAAACTGTGTCCCACTCTAAGCCTTTTGACTGCAAATTCAAAATAAAGAAATAAAAGGCAAAAAATGTCATTGGGTTTTGTAAAAATAAGTCAACATTAGCACCAATGCCAAAGAAAAATCTAAAATATATGTCAGCCAAGGTGTAGTAGAACCTGATGGATTGTAGTAAGGGTGACAGAGTCTCCATTTTCATGCTTTCTTACTCGAAAATTTTCTCTTTCCCGTCCAGAAATATAGTCAATGAAAGCCCTAAGTGTGTTGTGCAGCCTTTCCCTTCTGTTATATTATCATTACCCATTTCTGAAACATTATAGATAGTTGTCAAAAACAGGGACACATCATCCAACAGATACTGCAATACCTGCATATGTGCGGTAACTCAGTTATGGTTTGTTTGCTTGCAAATTTATACTTCCCACAGTTGAGGTAAGAATTTATGGTTGATGCAATAAGGATACCAAACTATAAACTATTTCATATTGCGAAATGAATCATTACAAATGAAAAATGATATAAGTAGATCTATGCTTACAGATCGTATATCATTATCTTCATTCAGCAGCTTGCCTCCATCAGCATCAAGAACTGCCCTTTGTTCCAGAAGGTATTTCTAGAGGAGCAATGATTCAAAATCAAAGTTTACATTGTGATAACAAGTATACTGACACTCAGTTGTGCTGTGAGCAAGATATTGAAAGATATTGACATGCAGAGAACTCATGATACAACAGTTGGACTAAGCTACAGCGAAGAGGGGAATAGGGATTTAAAAAAAAAAAATTAAAGTACATCAATTGAATTACACGAGTTAAATCTATATTTGTCTTCCTATAATGCAAAATACATCAAAAGGTGAGAAGTTGGGAATGGCAATTGTATTTTAGAGTTAGAAGAAGAGTTGAAGATGAAGAGATGTTTGTGAGAACTAAATCTAACTATCAATCAGGACTGTATCTATGACAAAATCCACCGTTGTTCAATATTGATAGAACAACAATAGTAATGCCAATAATTGCAAAAGAGAGCACCAATTTATTCAATTACATCATTCTGAACAGACAACTATATGAAACCAGTACCAACCTGAGGTATCATGTTCACCACAGAAGTAATAACAGCTGAAATTGACTGTTCCTGCTAGCAAAAATATGGTGAGCAAAAATTTTCTGATGATTACAGACAGAATAACAGGAAAGATCATGTTCAACCCAAACATCAGAATATGATAGGATATAATGAGCCATGTCACGGCTAAAAAAGGAGGGAAGTATAGCATAGCCATAACGAAAGTTTCTCATGTCCTAAACGAGATTAATTTGATCATTTATCAACAATATGTGGCAGTGGTTGAGTACCAGCATAAACATAAGGGAAAATTACATCTGACTACCCTGCTAGATAGGGTAATTACAACGTAGTCCATCTTTATTCGAAAATTACAATTTAATCCCTGAATGTTATGAACCGTCTGTGGTCCCTCCGTTCCGTTAAAGTTCCGTTAGGGTTGGGTCTATCTTTCCGTTAACTTAATGAATAAAATAACAAATTCATCCCTGCAATATACATATTCTAACAAAACGGTCCCTATGTATTACACATATAACAATGCAGTCCTTAGGGATCTAACGGAACCCTAACGGAATAGAGGGATCACAAACGGTTCATAATATTTAGGGACTAAATTGTAATTTTTGTGATAAAGATGGATTGTATTGTAATTACCCTATCTAGCAGGGTAGTCGAATGTAATTTTCCCTAAACATAAACAAAAACTAGGTTGTTGATCTTGCAAAACTTTATTCAGATATCAGCAAGTATATACAGTCAATTTCATCAAGTTGACTTACCCTATGAACAAGTTTCGATATCATGTCCAGAGTGAGCAACACCTTACGCCCTTGCGTCAGTTGAGTCCTACGAAAAAATATAACCAAAATAATGCCATAACTAGAGAGAAGCGGGAAAAAAGGAAATTGAAAAGAAAAGTATGTATAGTTCAGATTAATAAATCCGTAAGTTTCACACATAAATCATAATGATTCTGAAATTAAACTGGAAGTAAAGCTGCTATTGCTAAAAAGAATTTCTAGAACAGACTAGTACTTATCACAACAAACCTGCTTGACACAGTTAAGAAAAATACATCTGCAATAAGTTGGGCAGCCTTTCAACATCTGAAAAAGAAAATAATATACGATATCAGGTGCACACAAGAATAAATTTTATCAGCAGTTGACAAGTAGAGCAACAAATAAGTTATTCCATATGTCATATTTCATAGAACTTCCTTCAAATTAGTTTCCCATTGTCCATTGTCCTTGATAAATGTCATTTATGTTGGCAATGCTTCACTCCAGATTGATAAATAGTTAAATACAAGCTTGTTTGAGACTTTTGAGCACATATAACAAGTTCAACAAAGAATCACTAAGCTTGGGGAACTAATTCAACAACCAAACAAATCAGGTCACTTTTGGCATTTGGTTGAGCTTTTCCATGAGGAAAAACAAAAAGATATGCAATATCAAGTATCAACTGGCCAACCCCGACTAGTATGGAATCAATCAAGCTTGGCAGATTATTGGAAGCTCAAACTCAGCCCGTTAAGAAAGTTAAACCCGTTCTAAACAGACTATATTCTGGTTTGGCTGATATCATTAAACCTGGACGCTTGAGACTTATACTGAATCCAAATAATAATGGATGAAGTATAAACACGTACTGATCAAACTTTTAATTTCGAGACAAAGATTATGCAACAAACCTCTTGAAGGTTCCCGATATTTTTGCACCAAATATGTCGCATGCGGCTGAAAGAAAGCTGCATTTCCTTACAGTTGAAACCTTTTCAATGTGTTCAATAACCTTTAAAATGGGATGATAGGCAAGTCAGCAAGGTTTGAAACCTAGAAGTTGTCCTGTAAAACTGATACCCAGAACAAAAGGGTGGTAAATACTAGGATACCTTCTTCTTTTCCTCTTTATCAAGAGGAAGTAAAACCTTGAAAACACGACGAAATGGGCCGTCATCACAACCAGGTAATGCTGTACTCAGCATGGCCATAATGGCTCGGACAGCCTGTTATTGGATAAACTTGCTCAATCAGAAACAACCTTTACTAGCGAGTCCATATACACCACGATCTACAGTCGTTCTCAACCAGGTCTACCGCTTTCACCGAGGACAAACACAAAGGTAATAAGTTCCATGTTTTGATAATTATTAAGTAATAGGATATCAGCAAGGTTTTGATACGAGCTTTTGGCTGCTTCCTATGTACTATTATACTAGCTAGACTTGGCTTTATTGTCAACCAAAATCCATAGGTAGTTTGTTTTCTAACTAGCTCTGGTTTTAGTTTCTTTACGTTTGGATATATCAGTTTGCAGAACCATGTCAGTTAGGCTCCAAATTTTACAAGTAAATTGTTATATCAAATTTTCTGCTATCTAATTAATGTTAATAGCAGGAATTGCTTAATACCAACTAGGAACTCTGCTTGGCATTTCACTTGAAGGCTATCAAATATTCTTATCGCACACTATAACACCCACCAACCTAGCCTGAAAAAAGATGATAGTTCAAACAGAGGGTTCATGCACAAAGTGAATTGTTAGTTATGCTACCTTTTTGCGATAGAATGCCACTCCGTGAATGTTAAAGGGAATT
This sequence comes from Lippia alba, assembly GCA_037834125.1. Taxonomy (NCBI): domain Eukaryota; kingdom Viridiplantae; phylum Streptophyta; class Magnoliopsida; order Lamiales; family Verbenaceae; genus Lippia; species Lippia alba. The sequence goes on along the minus strand of JBBMKE010000009.1, from coordinate 16,446,711 downwards.
TTTCTGTTGCGGAATGCAGTTTGGAATATTTTCCCTGTCACCTGTTCGCAGTAGAATGGACAGCATAAAGTTTGAAAAGAGCACAATAAATTTAACTTGTGCCATATGGTATGAAATTAAACTATAAACAAAACCAGAATAAACTTAACCTGCCTACGGTATAGAACAGCAATACTGCCATAGGAGCACTTAGTAGGTGAACCATCTGATGTGATCTCCAATATCTTGTCAACCACAAAAGCACACTGTGCGTCTTCATTACAACATTCCTTAATTGTTATCTGAAAAGTATGATAAAAAATCTAAATTGACAACCACTTTTTGGAGGAAGGTAGTTGGGAAACAAGCAACGATCCTCTTAAAAATAGGGGGAAAAAAACTATTTTACGGGGGAAAAAAAAAGAGCATATGGAAAGATGTTTACCTTTGATCCAGAGGAGTTATCAGTCAAGACATCCTTTGATTTGCATCGTTTTAGATTGTTTTGTATAAGAGATGACGCTGCTTCAACGATACAGCGAGTGGACCTGTAATTTTTATTTAGTCTGACCTAAATAAGGATAAGAAGAAATACAAATTCATACCTGAAAGTTCATTTTACAAATATGCTGAAAAGTTAAAAACCAAAAGCTGAGTACCAGCCTAACCTCTTTGTGTGTAGGAAAGTCTCTTCTAAACGAATCAAACCCACAAACATCAGCACCGTTAAAACTGAAAATGGACTGCAAGGTGATAAATTGATCGATTAAAAAAAGAGAACATGCATCATATAAAACTGGTAAGTTCAAAAGTTATAAAGTTTCATCGCGGATAATACTAAGATTTAAATGCACCTGATCCTCATCACCAACAATAGTTATGCGTTTATGGGATGCAAGACGACGCAATAAACCATATTGCATGGCACTTGTGTCCTGAAACTCATCAACCACGATTGCTTTCCATGATTCTTGACAATCCTCAAACACTTCAATAATTCAGTTAAACAGCAATTAATCAACCAATTTCAACAACTCACATATTGAATTTAAGTTTATATGTGCAGATGATATGAACCTTCTGGAAAATCAGTCAGAAGCTTCAAAGAACAGCTAATAAAGTCATGGTAATCCAAAGCATTACAAGATTTCAATATGTCGTTGTAGTTCTGAACAACTATTGCCTGAAATAGGAATAAAAACAGAGATGCTCAGATAAACAGAGAAAAGGAGCAAACAAAAGAAGAGTCAAATACTTAATTAACAACTTACTCCTATCTCGTCACCCATTTTATGGAAGTGTTCAGGTAGCCTACCAGCAGCTTTAGCCTGAAATATAAAAAGATTGTGGTGTGAACCCAAGTATTACAACTAAGAGATACGCAAGATTCAAGCACATATATGTGGCAATCAAGATGGAACAATGTTATGTTAATGTCAGTGGCTTGATCATACCCCACTTATGACCATTGACCACATTTGCAGCTCAGTTTTGCAATTTTCCATAAGCAAACAAACTATTTATTCGCTCATGCATGTAAATGAGAAAATATTAGACATCTTAGCCAAGATAGAACATTGTGTTCAGATTTACCAACGAGTAACGATGAGCTCTTTTAAATTGCACAAATTTTGAAAACTTGACAAGTTTTTCACTTTATTTTCTAGCAAGAGGACTTTTCTCATCATCATTGCATTGGATAAAATTACAAAAAAGAGACTTTGTATCAGACTACGAGATCAACAAAGGTTAAAACAACAATGAAGCCTTGATCAGAAAGTAAAATGCCATAAATGTAAGAAGCGTTTACCTAAGCTACAAACTTGAGCCATTTCTTTGCCTTGTCTTTGCAATGTTTGGGAGAATTAATATCAGACAACTCTGTAAGCTTGCAAAGCTCATGGTTGGCCTTTTGTTTTCCAGCCTCCAACAGGCGGACAGCCTCTATGATAGCTTTTCTCTGTTGTCCATGCCCATATATTAAAAAATCAGGGGTGCGGCCTAACCTATTGGATGAGTAAAATGTTGGCATTTCGGTGCACGTGTTTCATGAGCAACTTGAGAAAAATTATAGGAATATAAAATTATAAGACTGAGAAGCGTCATAACGAAACCCAAGTATGTCTAGCTTTTAACAGTAAGTTAGATCTCATGTCGGGGACAAAATTTAGTTTGCAGTCAACATATCTATGGAATAAATAGGTACATTTTATGAATATCACTTAGATTATCTAGAATTTTCCTGATATTTTTACTGTATGGTCTTACTCACTCCTTGAGGCAAAAAGAACTTCTTAAAAGAAATGCAGAATCAAATCCCATATAACGAGATAACCCATACTTATCTGCATGCAGGCGACAAAGTTGCAATGAAAATGAATGGAATGTGCTGATAGTAAGCTCTTTTGCAGCTGCTTTCCCAGCAACTGCTCCTTTCCTCTCCCGCATTTCAGCTGCAGCAGCTGTGGTGAACGTCATAGCAAGAATGTTGGAAGAACTGATACCCTGAAATTATTAAAAAGATGCAATCAACAAGAATTATGGAGGGCCAAGGGAGGAAAACAATAAGTTTAAAAAATGGCATCGAACTAGATGACACTACCTCACTGAGAAGCATGAGAATACGGCCCACCATGGTAGATGTCTGAAACACAAAACATAAAATTTGTAATCACGACAATTAAGCAAGATGTGATTTGAATGTTAGAGAATCACACACCTTCCCACTTCCTGGTCCAGCAACAATCACCAAAGGAATTGATATGTCACTACATGCTGCTTCCTGTTGCTTATCGTTCAGAGACTGAATATACCCCGCATACTCCTCAGGCATACTTTTTGTTAGTTTATTATCTGACATACCCAACCATTTCAGTTCACAGAGTTGGTCACCACCAGAAGCTAAAGTTTCTTTAGAGGTTAACGTCACATCACTAAAATCAATACTTATGACAGTGGTATCCTCCTCACAACTGTTAGTAATAGTCTCAGTTTCTAGTCTGTTTATTCTACTTCCATCCCTTTCAGAATTTCCAGATGATATTTGTTCGCACAGAGCATCAATTTGTTCTAATATTGACTCGTCAAAATCATCCATTAAAGAATTAGTCATCCAGATAGAGACATTTAGCTCAAGAGAAACTAGTGGTTTTGCCGTATTACTATTTGAACTAGACCAGAGTTCATATGAGTTATCATGCTGCCTTGATGGTGTGCAGCACGAAGTCAAAATCGAGCCACCTTCCAAAAGAAAATCCACTTTGCCTCCATCCTTTATTTCGCTTTCACAGCCAGATACTTCTCGTGAGCATGGTCCCCGGCTGCATTCAACTTGCCTAGCAGGAGTTACAAGTATTTCACTTGTAACCCCTTTCTTGACATCAGAACCATCCGTTTTTGAAAGCTTACCATCTTTCAAGGAAACTGGGGATGGAATGTTTGTGCAAATATCAGAAAGAGGCAGCCTCTTAACCCCATCACCTTGGATCAAATTTTTTGTTTCCTTCTCTTCTCCAGACCTACACAACCCAAACTTCATCAGGAATTCCATCCTTTTACTCATCTACCAACAGCAAATACAAAACCATAAATAATTTCTTAAATAACTGTGTAGGAATCAACGATTAAAAGAGGAAAAGAGATAACCAAGCAAGAATTAATTAGCTCCCTCGGAAAACAAACAATAACCCATTATAATTTATTATGAGAATCGTTCTAATTCCCTCGAAGCAGCCAAGAACTATAAACCATAAATCCACAACCAAAAAAAAAAAAAAGAGAGAAAGGCAATCATAACAAAATCACGAGCCAACAACAAATGCTAGAGAAAAAATGAGATAAAGTGACACAGTCGAACCTTGGCCGTTTTCGGGCTAGGAGCGCCTTGGCAGCTCTAAAACTCTGGGAAATTCGAGCCCGTTGCTCCGCTGATAATTCACCTCCGGCAGGCAT
>JBBMKE010000009.1:16396128-16407647 GCA_037834125.1 Lippia alba | reverse complement strand
TATATGGTATCCATTTTAATGATTTTTCGGGTCGACCCCGGGTTGGACCCGAACCCAACCTGTTTTTCTCTCTCTTCGTCGGATTATTTTCGGGTCCGATCTGATTTGACCCGAACCCGAAAACACATGACCCTAACCTGATTTTTAGGCGGGTGGGTCGTGTCGGGTTAGCGGGTCGGGTCCAAAATTGACACCCCTACCATTGAGGAGCGTAGCTAGTTGCAACTGTTCTTGCTCTCTGTTGGTACCAAAAAAAATATATATAAAGTGCCTCAAATATTTCCAATTTTTATTTTCAAAAAAAATTCCAATTTTTTAAACTAAAATTCTAAATAAGTTAAAAATAAAATACCAGATCTTATATTAGGCTATTTCCCAATGTACGGCCTTGAAATTTAGGTAAGTTTATCGAAATAGAGAATGTAATAACTAGCTTGGAAGTGGACTAAAAAAAAAAGATAATGTAATAACTCCCCACTAAAACATGCAAATCGTATCAGAAAGTATTTAAAAAATAATAATAAAGGTAATTTTATTGAATAAAATTTACTACGGCCGTTGTAATTTGGGCAGTTTGAAATAATTCTCCATCAGTTTTGGAATATTTTTACTTTACTCCCCATAAAATTATACAACATAATAGGATATGAATGCGGTATTAGAACATTTTATTACTACATTTTGTGAAAATTATACAACATATTTAAGAGGTATTTTAAATACGACATTATATGAAAATCATATAACATTTTGCCAAAATAAAAAGTTAAATAAAAATATAATGTCCAATTGGGGATTTATCCCACATTACCCGTTGTAAGATCCAGTTTGAAGGAAAATTAATCATAATTTGCCAATAACTAGGATATTTTGGGATATGAAAGGCTGTGATAATACAGATGTTTAATTACGGACCCAACGGCTAGTTTTACCCTAAAATTACCAAATCTCTAAAGATTTCACTTGGATTTCAACACTTGATAATTCCTATACATACATAGTCAGTCGTCACCGCCTTCCAAAAGAGAGACTCCATTGATGAACTTGGCTTAGTGCATGCTGATCCGCCTTCAAGGAATTCCATGATGATTCTCAGAATAATGAGTCACGTTTGTTGATTGTGTTCAGACATAGACTAATCGATGCTTGTGTGGTTATCTCTTTCGTATTTTTCAGGTTTATTCATACATAATTATCTATGATTTTGTTTTGTATTTGTTGTTGGTAGATGAGCAACACTAACAAAAAGCATGTTTGAGGATTATCGGCGTATCAATTTATTTGGTGATTGTTGTTGGACCTGGAAGCCGGAAGGTACGCTTGATATTCTCTAATGTTCAAATTACATATTGCTAAATTGTTTTGATCAAAAATTTTCTGTTTTGTGTGTCAGAAATCTACCATGTGGGCCGTGTTCTGATGCTTCTAGATGAGGTAGTATCATTCTGTTCTATGCCTTACTTGTAACCGGGTTTTTATTTTCTGCCCATTTAAAGAGTAGCAATTATTATAGAACATCACCGAATTATACCGCATCTTCTGTTGGAAAGGTGTCATCAGTTCACCTATTGTGTATTCCTAGATCTTATCATACAATGCCGCCCGTTTTTGTTGATAATTTACTCAGGAGAAGCATCCAAAGAGTAGCGAACCTGAAAACTGGAATAGCAGTGACATTTTGAAAAGGTAATGTCATAAAAATATCAAGTAACATAATTATGTAATAGCTATTAGATGAAGTAATCTGTAGCTATTTTTCTGGTGACCAGAGAAAGGGGATCGAATAGCTGGATTTCTCCAAACCGTTATTTACAAGCTGTCGGAGATCCTTGCTACAGAGCAAGGATCTTGGTCCCGATGTTCATATCCTACTTAGGTTAGAGTACATGAAAATTGAGGACTATCATGATCAAAGAAAGATAATCTGGCTGAATGTTTTGCTTTGGGTAGCCAAATTGATAACTGTGATTACATGCTTTGAAATGTGGTTACAAAGAGTATTCAAGCATAAGGTTCTCTATTTCAACATAACCTCAAGTAAAGTTGCATTAAAACCTATTCGAATATATTTTTTTAGCATAAACCTATTCGGATATTTTATTGTGCTTTTTCTGACTGTTTGGGCACTCCTTTTTTGATTGCTTTGTTCAATGTCTATGCTTGATATCCATGCTTGGGTTTGTGAGCGTTGCAGGTATTTACATGGTTTTTGGAATGTTGGAGGATGAGGATAGCATGTTTCGCATTAGATTTCAAATTCACATTGACGGATGGTCATCTCGCGTCAAGGGTCATGAGGACTATTTAGGAGAAGTGACTTACTTCAATGTTTATTTGGTATTTAAGAATCGGGTAATGGAATGCACCAAAAAAACAGTCGAATTTGAATAAAATTACCAAGTTTTTTAAATTACAACTACCTCCCCTGCTTAGCCTTGCAAATGACACTAACCTTCCCTTAAGATTTCTTAATGTTACACTAACTTCCCCTTCGATGAGCTTCACACTTGCTTTGGTGATTGTTTCTGCTTCTCAATGAGATCGTGTCATATATTTCAATGCCTTTTGTAACTATGCTCGCTATTTTCCTCCATTTGAATGTTGTTAACTAAGTGTCTCCTCTCTTGGCCCATACTTATGTAGCTTGCATCCTTTATTAATTCCAAGGTATCGATCATCCAACGTTCTTGCTATGACATGCACCACACCGGCTGCTGCTGAATTAATACGGGAGAGGATAGGTGCAGTTGCTGACAAAGCAGCTGGAAAAGAGCTTCTTTTCACATTCCATTGATTCCTTGCAACTTTGTCGCCTGCATGCAGATAAGTAACTGTCATCTCACTATAGTGGATCTTAATTCTGCATTTATTTTAAGAAGTAATTTTTGTTTGAAGGAGTTTGTAAAACCATAAAATAAAAATATTAGAAAAATTCTTGTTAATCTAAGTAATATTCGTAAACTGTTACTACAGTGATCGATTGACGATTTGTACAGATTCATTGTAAAAATTTTGTTCTGTTTTTAGCATCCGTTCATATAGAGCATTATTAATTATAATATTGTGATTAAAATACTAATTTTATCATTAGTAAAATGTATTGGGACAAAAGAAAATTAACTAATAAAATTTTACAAAAACTAGTGGGACATAACGGCGCTGGTTCATTTATGTACACTATAAGGTCGTGAATCGTGACCATTGTAATTAGGAAGAAAATACCATGTTAATGCTACAATTTGCTAAATGGTATACTAAAATATCATTTACCACTTATGTTTGCATTGAAGATGTTATGTACCTTGAATAAACTTGGATTAGGCAAAAATTATGTTCATATTTTAAACTCTCTTTTTTGTTCTCTTTTATATTTCCTAATTAAACCTACAAATTAAAATTAAATGTATTTAATAACAAATTAAAACGAATCCATTAATATACTTAAGTCAAGTTAAACCTTATTAATTTCACGTAACAACTGTTTACATGAACAAATTTACCCTATAAATATGTCAAATGTATGTTTCACTTCTCCAAGCAAGTGAGCAACCAATACAACAATTTCATGGCGAATCTCATCATCCTCTTCGCTCTAGCAGCAGCCATTCTCTCTCTAGCCGCCCTCTCAGCCGCGGCCACCGCCATCCCGAACCACCACGAGCTAGCGCCAACGCCACAACCCACCTCCAAATTACACCACGCTCCGCCACCTTCCGCCCCCTCCAAAAAGAAGGCGCGCAGGCACAAAAGGCACCACCATAGAAGACACCCACATCATGCACCGGCCCCGTCGCATGCGGTCAGGAGAGGATTGGCGCCGCAGCCAGAGCCTTATCCCGGTTATGCCGAACCTGCGGAGAAATGCTTGAAGAAACTCAACAAAATATGCGCACGCGAAATCTTTGGTGGCGTTCTCGGACTGGGGAAAGTGGACGATATTAGTGATAAGTGCTGCATGAATCTGGTGGCGATGGGGCGGAGCTGCCACCGTGGGGTGCAGACGGCGATGCTCGCGCTGCCGTGGCTGGAGAAGAGAGAGAAGAGATTGATCAGAAAGAAGAACGCCGAAGTTTGGTCACGATGCGCTTTGGTTGCCGGTGCTCTTAAGTTTTCCAAATCTCCATTTTCATATCCTTCATAGCTTAACTGCAATGTGATATAGGCATAAAGCAGATCAACAGAAGGATAATTTAGTGATCATATTAAGAGATCTTTTTTTCTTTCTTCCTTATTACTTCTGTTTTTGGTTCAAAGTTATATAACATGAGATTAATGGAGTTAAAGCATTTTTATGCGCTCAATTACATATTTACATGATATCTATTCTTTCAACCATCTTGTTCAAGAAATCAAGATCAGGAAATAAATGCACCATAATTATTCAAGAACATCAGAAAAATTGAAAGAATGTTTATAAATACATAGAATAAATCTCAAATTTTCTATTTCAGATCGATCAAAAACAGAGTTACAATGAGTTCAAGAATATTAATAATCTAGCGCTTCTTCGAACTATTTCGCAATTTCAGCTCTTCTTCTTCATCTTCTTTCTTTGCGATTTTGGCACTTCGTCTTTCTTCTTTCTGGATATCAGCAAAGGTGGACTCCATGTTGAAGTCATCTTTATCATCACAAAACTTGGTGGGATCATATTTGTACATCTTCCTGATAATGCATGAAATTGCTTTCCTCGCTTCATTCTCTTCTGCATCACGTTCTTCGAGTTTTCTTTTCCGCCCCTGATCAGATGATATCAATGGCGGCTTCTTCTTCTTGATTTCTTGCTTGCTGACAGGTTTCAGTCCCTTTGTGATCTCCTGCTGGGGTTTCTTTAAATCTCTGGAAACCTGTTTTTTATCAGGCCTAGAAATTTTCAGACCCTTATCACCCTGGATTTCTGAAAACCTGTAATTCTTGGTTTTAATTCCAGTCTTGGTATGGACAGCGCCCTGAATTTCAGGAACCTTGGAATTCTTGGTTTTAATTCCAGTCTTGGTATCATGAACAGCAATGCCCTGGATTTCAGAAACCTTGGAATTCTTGGCTTTAGTTTCGGTCTTGGTATCGACAACGCCCTGGATTTCACGAACCTTGGAATTCTTGGTTTTAGTTCCAGTCTTTGTATCAACAACGCCCTGGATTTGAGGAACCTTGGAATTCTTGGTTTTAATTCCAGTCTTGGTATCGACAACGCCCTGGATTTCACGAACCTTGGAATCCTTAGCTTCATTCTCATTCTTCGTAGCTCCCTGGGTGATCTCAGGATTCCTTGAATTATCCGGTTTATTTCCAGGAACTGGAATCTGATCACTATCTGATGACAAGAATGAATAATCCCGTGCTTCTTTCAGCCACTCCACTTTTGGCCTTTGCACATTCGGCTCTAGTATCCCCTTTTCCATTTGTAATCTTGCAGCGGCCTTTTTCTTGTCTTCTTTCAGGAATTTAGTGTTTCTTTCTGACCATAACTTGGTTTCTTGAATTGCTTCTCCCGCGAAAATAATCTCTGAGGGTCCAAAAAAGTTACCGTAGTTGTCCGTCGGTGCAGCGTTCTCTTTTCTGCCGCCGGTAGTGGTGGCGCCGCCTGTCTCTTGCCTTAGTTTGGCCCTGAACTTTTCCTTTAGGTGTTGCCGGAGAGCAAGGCATGCATCCATCTTCTTGTCCAGCGAAACTTCAAAACTTCTACAGAGAATCTGAAGTTTTCTGAAGTTGAAGGAGAGTATGGTATTGATATCTAATGAAAGAAGGAAATTGTTTATGCAGAATCCTAATCTTAATCCGAATCCTAACCAAATTCTAAGACTAAGTTTAATTGAATTCCTATCAAATCAAATACTATCTTGCAGTGCAATATGCCCAACTCTTTATTCTTGCAAAGTATGCCCAACTCTTTATTCTTGCAAAGTAAGTTCCCTTATGTTGGACGTGCTTGCCTTAAATAATAGGCTCTAAAGGAGTTCTTTTCCAATTTTAGGCTCCAATAAATTAAAGAGAGAGAAGAAAAAAACGTTATGTTACTAGGCTCAACTCTCAAGCAACTTTAATTTGGTTTTTTTGTTACAAACAAAGGAAATATGAAGAATTGTTTCTTGGGGTTTTTATTGGTTTCTTGGGTGTTATTTTTATTGATTTAATTTAAATTTGTTTTAATAAATCATAAATAACAATTGTTTTTGTTGGTTTCTTGGGTGTTATTTTTATTGATTTAATTTAAATTTGTTTTAATAAATCATAAATAAACCTCTAGATAATCAAATTCCCGTTATGCACCTTACTACTGTATTCTATGCTTAAGATTATATTGGTGTTTTCTCCCTTTTGTTTGGAGTTTTGTAGCTCCTGGACATTTGAATTTTTCCTCCCTTTTTATCTCCTTATTCTTTGAAAAGATTTATAAATTGTGAAATTATTAATGGCACAAGTGAAGTCGCAATTTGATATTATTTTATAAAATCATCTATTAAATCAAACTATCATTTTTTAGAGGAAATGAAGATTAAACTCTATCATATACGGACGGGGAACGAAAGACACTTCAAAATTTCATGGGGAAACAACAACTCAGCAGATTATAAAAATGTAGATGAAACTGAAGAATGAGTCTTTATCATTATATTTCCAGAACCGCCCAGGGCCCGCCCCTTTAAGTCGGGTCGGGCTAAACCCACCTCATGCAGGCTGGATACAGGATCAAAGCATATTGATGATAGACAAAATCCTGCAAATCGCAGAAGAATATAGTACAGAATGACGAAAAACCTGATCATAGTTCAAGAAAAAACATCCAAGCCGAACAGTCTAAATATTTATTCAAAAAAATCCTAAATTAGGGTATTTGTTGATGACAGTGAGCCGTAAACCTGCAGCAAAAAGGGCATAAAAATATTCAACTCTAAGCAGAGAGCAAAAGATAGAAACTAATGCTTTTGTAACAGTTTTCAAGCTGTGAGAGCAGCATTGAGGGCACTGTGTACATCAATCCCAATCTGTGCTTCAGCCTTCTCTACATCAGTTGAAGCAGAGCTTAGCTTTTGCTGGAACTCAGACAGACCTTTCTGAACCAAGTTGGGGTCAATTCGGTCAACGGGTGTGGCCTCAACAGCTATTATATCCGCAATTGAGTTTGCATGGACAAAAGCAAATCCACCGCTAAGAAAATATTTGGACACGTCGTTGCCTTCATGTACTGTCAAAAGTCCAGGCTTCAGTTCGGCAATGGTAGCTACATGACCAGGTAAGACACCCATTTGTCCGGTCGTTGCAGGGACTATGACCATATCAACCTGAAATGATATAATTTAGTGAATATTTGCAATTTCAGCAAAAGTGGTTCACAAGAAGTTCTTTCTTCTCCGCCATATTTGTGATTTCTCAACAACTAAATATGTCAAATGGAATTATTTCTGTATGTAAACCAAATGAAAATCTATAACATAACCAATGAATTAATTTGTCAAAATGTGGTTCCCTTGCGCCATGTTTGGAAAAAAACCCATGAAATATGTCTGTTAATGTTTTTATATCCTTAATGGGATGGAAATATGGAATAATCAGGTTCTGATTTATCATGGCTATGATAAGGTTATACACCACACATTTCAGATTTCTCTTGCATTTTTAAGACAACTACAAATTGATACCTTTATGTTGCAAAGTATAATACCTAAAACTGTTTATAGGAGGTGGAGGAGGTCAAGGATCTCAGACATTCAAAGCTTGTGCAGATTTTTACTCAGCCATTGGAATACAAAATTATAAAGATTGATACAAGAGACGGGTGGAGAAACAAGAGATCATGTAGTTTACTGAGCAACCAAACCAGTACGAACATACGCCGTTCTTGTATCAAACACAACACACACATATACATATAATATCTTCATATGAAAAAGAAATGGGACATAGAGCTCTTAAAAGGAGGCGTATTCGTAAGAGGGTTCCAGTCATAGATTAACCCCAAGCAATCAACCGAAAGAGACGAAAATTAAAAAGGGTTCTCAATGACCACAAACAGAAATAACAAAACTAAGATTCCCAAAACTATTCTCCTAAAGATTAATCTCAGATGCTTAATACTTTCTTGGAGTTCTTTATGGACCACCAAACTCAGCTGCATTAATAGGGGAACAAAGTGCCGCTCCTCCACAAAAATTCAGAATGGCCGGAAGCAATCTGGTAAAGTTCCAAAATTTAATGGCATTCTTCATAACAACAAACACTAATTTCCAAAATATCAAACCAAATAATAATTTCACAATCCTACCAATCAAAATTCAAATAACCTAGCATCAGCCAATTCCAACAACACCATTTTCAATAGGGTTTTCTTAGCACATAGGATTGATTCAGAACACATCCTCCTCCTCAAAACTCCATTTTTTTCCCCGTTTCAGTATCCAAAACGAGATCCATTATCGGCAACACCAACATTAAACTTCACAAAACACGATAAAACACAGATACCTGTTTCGCAGATAAGACGGAATCATAGGGAAGAACCAAATTGACGGTGAGCTTAGACGGAATCGTGGAAGGCGTCGGGGGGCGTGCCTCCATGTAAGAAGAGGGAGTTCTAGGCGGGTCCATATTCGGGATCACCGTCTTCCATGTGTCGATGAAGTTCGAGTCGCCGGCAGTCTCCGCCGGGAGATCTGTAGAGAATGTACGGCTCCACCGCGCCGTGGCGGCTGAGGCGCGGCTGAGGAGGGATCGCGGCGCGTGTCTCAACATTGTTGATTTCGGAGTATGAGTTTCTTCTGTGCGTATCGAATGTGTGCACTGGAATGTGAAGCTCCTCCGTGGGTGAAAATGGCGAGTGCCGCAGAAGAGAATCTGTTTGCAGATTCGATAATCTGGGCTGATGTTATGGGCCCCCCTATTTCCGTTGGGCCTGAAAGAATTAATAGGCCGGACTTCACAATTTATTCTCTCTCTCTTTTCCTTTTTCCTTTTTTTTTTTTTGGGAACAATACAACAGCTCTTCATGCTAATCAGTAATTTGTAATTTTTGCACAATATTTTACTTCTTTTTTTATTTTTTTTTTGGTTCCGAAAGACGCCGCAATCAAACTAGAAACCTCAGCTCTTCATGCTAATCAGTAAGTTGTAATTTTTGCACAATATTTTATTTCTTTTTTTATTTTTTTTTTGTTCCGAAAGACGCCGCAATCAAACTAGAAACCTTCCACGGTGTCACAACCTATGAGTCGCGATTAGACATCCATACATATGTCGGTTGGCTAGCATATTGAGTGGGAGCGGTAATGGCTCGAAAGACGTTGTTTTGTCTTGGTGCCCTTGATATTGCGGAGTCGGGCAGGTCGACCCGATTGAGTTTGGAAAACTTATCGCTGGTCTAGGACTTGACTAGCAGGCAAGTCAAGGGTTTCGGAGAACTCAATTGGTTGGGGGATATTGCCACCTCCTTCATGAGCTCATGGCAAAGCTAAACCGATTGGACATATGTGTGGGATTGAAGGCTGAGTAGCCGATCTGCGCGAGAATGCTCTTGAGTACTTTGTCCTGTCATACAAGGGCAAGTCCCACACCACAATCAAACTAGAAGCCTTCCGGGGGCAAGTCCCACACCACAATCAAACTGGCTACACCTCGTAATCAGAAAAAATCCTACTGTCTATTTTTCGCAAGCTTATCCATACAAGTTAAATTTGAGATATAACGACTTTAATTTTCATCTTTAACATAAATAATTTTAAAATTAGTTTGCAATTTTTGCACCATATTTTAGTAGTTAGATTCGAGATATAACAACTTTAATAGAAAATATACTTAAGTATTAAATTATCCACATAGGTGTGTATAATTGGATGCCCTATAGACCAGATATATATTAAATTCTCTTTTTCGTAGCGAGATCGAAATAGAATATAAAGTGCTTATCAAACTAAATATAAAGACAAAATACTATAGTTGCAACGAATTTGTTTTCATAAAAGAAATGGTGCATTTATTTCGGAAAATTAATTTTGCAGATACGCCCTTATTCTTTGCTCATTATTTCAAGCATATTTCCATTATGCAGGTATGTTTGCAATAGAACGGTTGAGAGTTCCAGTAAATGAGATTGAAGGTATAGGCAAGAAATATAAGGCTCTGCTCATAAACCAAATCAAATTCTACAGCCGGACATTCGAGATGTTCCTAAAGGAAATGCACCATGATTGATGCAAACCACACGACAATGCAAAAAATTAATACCAAAACAGGAACAAAAACAACCAAGGACAAACGGTTTTTATCCTCAGTACTTCCATGGAAGCCTTAATGACTCTTGATAAGCATCCTGAGCGATCCACCTCCGTATCGGTTTGATGATGAAGAAGTACTGATAAAACCGAAACACGAATCAGATAATTTGCTCTTGTAGTTATGCTCGGAAACATCATAGGATTCTGGAAAAATGAAAAGTGGAAGCTTACCTGGAATGCTAAGATGAGAGGGATAAATTTTTTGCCCCTTTCATTAGCATTTGGCCCTTCAATCAACTTCTGGTCAACAACTATACCGTCTTTCCCGTTTAAGGCAACATCGGTCATCATATGGACCAAGTTTGGGATCCAAGGAGCACCGGTTGGAAGAATCTGTGATAAAGAAAATAACATTATTCAGAATTTTTTTTTTAAAAAAAAGTGAAAAAGGTTTTAACAATGAGATAAAAGGAAGCCAACCTTCTCCTCATGTTCGTTCTTGTTGCACCTCCCACTGTTCTCAGCCAGTGCAACAGAGATAGGATAATCCTAACATATGGAAATTTAAAGATTAGTTAAGAGTGAGAGCAAAACCGAGAGTATTTCCATTTGCTTCCATCTGACAGAGAACAGAATAGACAAAAAAATGTGGAAAATGTCCAGACATTGTGCCATGAGTTCACCTCAAATATGGTATGGCTGTTGCTTGATTTTGAGGCTAACAAGCAAAAAAACGGTGAATCCTAGTTCACACTTTTTGAAATTTCTTTTGTATATTTACAAATGTATGCAAATCAACAGAACTTGAACAGATAATTTGGAAATAGTATGTTATGATAGGAGTCATACGTATTTTACTGAGGATTCTAACAAAGTGCTTTTTCTAAGTGTCGAAAAGAAAAGGCAGAAACTATATGCCAGAAGCTAGATGCACCTTTACTTTAGGATGTTTTCTTCAGCTTCTAGGTTCTTTTTTGTCCTACTTAAAAAGCGTTTATATATATCTTTCCAAACACACCCAGCTTTTACAGCTCCAAATTTAGCTTATCCAAAAACAGATTTATTTTGCGAACACCCTCTTCACCAATGATACTTTTCGACCATGGGTTAAACTGGCAAATTAAGCAAATTAAGGATACAATCCAAAACCAATTTGCCTTAGAGAAGGAACAGAAGAGTACAAAATGGGAATACCAGAATTTGCTTTCTCCTGATCCCAGCTCCTTCTCGCACACAATTCAAAAGAGACTCCGATCTTCTGGAGAAGAACTCCTCATAGCTCAATGCATCAGGAGGAGAGAGCTGAGCATG
>JBBMKE010000009.1:16287194-16300362 GCA_037834125.1 Lippia alba | reverse complement strand
AGCTTGTTGAGCATTTGGGGAATATCAATGACTTTGCTGGAAAAACCAGGGTGTTCTTGGTGCTGCCTGTGGCACTTTTGGATGCTTGCTTTATTATTTGGATCTTTTCATCATTGTCCAAAACTCTGGAGAAGCTTCAGGTGATTTTTCCATTACATAGACATGCCCTGAGATTTGACATAATTACGCAAACTCTCTCAATGAGGATCGAAAAATTTCAAATACTACTGGATCTAGTAATTTTGAAGATGTCATCTCTAGTTTCTAATGAATACATTACTTTATGTAATATTAGGCATTGGGCCAAACCACTCAAATCTCATGGGAAGTTTGTGTAATTAGACCAAACCTTGCATTATGTTAATGCAATTTCGCCAATTTTATATTCATGTTTGCAAAATATCAAATCACTTGCTAGTGTTCCCAAAATGTTCACTAGTTTAATATTCTGACAAAATATTTTGATTCTTTGGTTGGCTTCAGATTAGGAGAAGCATGATGAAACTTGAGCTGTACCGAAGGTTTACCAATTCTCTGGCAGTATCAGTTCTGCTTTCAGTCGCCTGGATCGGCTATGAGGTAGTTTCCGCACCTCACCTTTGGTTAACCGACACACATACAATGTTTTTAATCTAAAATGCTGGTTTCAGTTGTATTTCAATGCTAGTGACCCCCTCAGTGAGATGTGGCAAAGAGCCTGGATCGTTCCATCTTTCTGGACTTTGCTCGCCTTCTTGTTATTGGTGGTTGTGTGCATCCTCTTGGCTCCTTCCCACAACCCGACTAGGTAACTTCTAGAAACTTCTTATCATACTTCCTCAGCAATGGCTCATCTGTTCGAATAATTGTTATAATTGTAGGTATGCTTACGAGACTGGTTTTGACGATGAGGAAGGTATACCTTTGACGAGCACAGGAGTGTTGGTTGTAGGAGATCTGGCTTCAAAAGTTGAAAGAAAAGAAAGGAAAGCATCACTTGCATCCGATCACGTATTTGGGCTCGGGGAAGATCTCGAGGAGGACAAAAGAGAGTGATCATACTTTAAATTTTTTGTGATTTTGAGAAGAGGTAATATTTCATTATACTTGAGAGATAGAGAGATTAATTACAGGGACTAGCAGTGAAAACTGAAAAGATTAGTGCATTTCATGAAATGAAGATTCAAGATTACTTTCTCTTATCTTCATGACATCCCTAAGACTATCAAGAGTCTCATAAATCTTTACTGTACTCGGAGACGATGAATCACCTGAAAAGAATACATCAACCTTCTTCTTTACCTCAATCCAACTGCATCCAGGGACTTTCACCAATCCCTTCTGCCTCATCAATGCCCTCAAGTTTGCGGCTTTTTCTTTAAGTCCTGCTTCTACATACAAGTTCAGTAACTGAACGTAATTGCTGCCTCTATTAGGATCAATTTGGATCAGATTGTTTGCAGCCAATTCTCCGAGCTCAACATTGTGGTGAACTCGACATGCAGATAATAATGATAGCCAAATACCTCGGTCTGGTGCGATATTCATATGCTCTATGAACTCAAAAGCATCATCTAGACGCCCACCACGCCCCAGAAGATCCACAATATTTATGTAATGCTCCAACTTAGGCTCAATTCTGTGTTCTTTCATCAATTGAAAAAGATTTAGTCCTTCACTAATGAAGCCACAATGATTACAAGCAGAGATAAGGGAGAGAAATGTTATCTCATCTGGTGCAGCTCCTGAATTTCTCATCTCGTGGAATAAGTCTATGGCTTTACGGCACTCGCCATGAGATCCAACACCAGCAATCATTGAATTCCATGCTACGAGGTCTCTTTTCGACATTTTGTCGAACATCCTTTGTGCGTACGTGAAGCAACCACACTTGATATACATATCAAGAAATGCATTCTCCACTTGAGTTTCTTCAGGAAGATGGAATCTTAAATAGTAACCATGTATGGTCTTTCCCTTAAGCAATGCTGCTGTCAGTGAAACTGCAGCAAGAACGATAGTGATCGATACTGAATCTGGGTACAAACCATTTCTAAGAATTTGAGGGAGAATACTAACTGAAACGTCTGGGAGACCATTCTGAGAATAACACGAGATTAAAGTATTCCAAACTACAAGATTCTTTTGCAACACATTCAAAAATGCTTTCTTGGCCATATCTAGTTGCCCAAAATTTGCATAAAACTCTATCAGAGCAGTGCCTGAATAAGCATCCAAGTCCAATCCTTCCTTCATTGCCAATCCATGAACACAACAACCTAGTTTTTCATCATCATGTCATGTGCAAGCCCTAACTGCACTCGCCACAATGTTAGAATCTGTTTTTACACCGTTAGATACCATTGCTTTAAACAAGTCTAATGCTTCCTTAAATTTCCTATTTTCACAACTCCCAGATATCATAGAGCCCCAAGCTACCACATCTTTTTCCTGGATTTGACTGAAAACTTTGTTGGAATCGTTTAAACTCCCGAGCTTAGAGTACATTGTCAATAGAGCACTTTGCACCGCGATGCTGTCTTTTATTGGTCTCTTTATCACTTCGCCGTGTATTATTGTGCCCAAATAAGATAATTCAGTCATACTGCATGCTACCAAAGCATTCGATATGGTGAAAGAATCAGGAGACACTTGTTTAGCTCGCATCTGAACATAAATATCTAAAGCATCATTAGCACAGCTGCAGTTGACATAAGCGGATAGCATACTATTCCATAGACCAACTTCTTGACCTCTGTTTGAGTAGAAAACTCTCTCTGAATCTTCAATAAATCCGCACTTGGAATAGAAGCTTAACAGAGACGTACTAACATAAGGGTCGGTTTCAAGACCTATCTTAATCACATCACAGTGAAGCTGACGGCCAGAATTTGCATCCTCACCCTGTGAACAAGCTGTCAATGCACTTGAGAGTGTCGTCGATCCCAACTCAAGACCTTCCCCTTTTGCTAATGGGTACAATCCCAGGCCATTTCTCCATAACCCATTTTGACAAAAGCTGTTGATCATCGAGTTCCACACTGCAATGCTATGCTTATTTTCCGATCTGTCAAACACTTTCCAAGCATCAAATGGCCTACTAGAATTCGAATACATATCAATAGTTGCAGTGGACACAAAAGGATCATATTCGAAAGTGTTCCTCACAACATAGCCATGAATTTGTTTCCCATACAAAAGATTCATAAAGCCATTACACATTCCCAGAAGAATGCACAAGGTATAACCATCGGGCTTGACATTCATCGCCTGCATTCGGCGAAACTGAACCAAACCCTCCTCAAAGAATCCATTTTTAGAATGCCCATCAATGATAGAGTTCCAAAGCGCGACATCCTGACATAAAACTTCCCATTGGGACACATTATCGAACACCTTGACTGCACTGCTGAGCGACCCACGTTTAACATACATCCGTATGAGTGAAGTGACGATATAAGGATCAAAAGGGAGACCCACTTTGATAACCATGGATTGAAGTGTCTCGCCATAGTAGAAATTCGAAACTGAAGCGCAAGCTTTGAGGAGAGAAGGGAAAATGAATCTTGAAGTATTGTTTGGAAAAGTGGATTCTTTAGCGTATGATTCCAGAGCCTCTTGATAAAAGCCCTGTTGAACTAGGGCTTTGATTCTGGCGTTGACATTGTTGGAAGAGGTATTAAATTGTCTCAAAATCGAAAAGGTTCGAGAAATCAAGTGGCCATTGGAATGCATTTCATGGTCGCTGAAGATAGCAGGTTTACACTCGACTTTTCGTTGTGTTTAAATATGAATACTAATAGGTTTTCAATATTACACTTTCACCCTCTTATGACTTTGCAAATAAATTTAAAATATCTCCATGGCTTTGCTAGGGATTATAATATTTTCCATTTAGATTTTGATATGTCCACAATCCACTACATCATGAATTTCATACTTTTAGAATGCAAAAGATACAATTTTTATTTATTTTCATGCAGAATGCAAGAATTAACTAAAAATTTGCAGCCTATTAATATTAATAAAAGCAATCAAACATGGCAAGAAAACATATGGCGTTGTGATTACAGAGGATTTTAATGAATTAATCAATAGCATTAGGCCATTTGAAAAATTCTATCTATGATCATGAAGCTTTAACCGCAGCACTACACAGCAACTGGTGTCTCAATTTCTTGACATCTGCGTACTTAAGAGGCTTCAACATGAACATCTCAGCTCCTTCTTCTAGACACCTATGATTGTGTTTGTAGAAACGAGTATATATCAGTAATAATAATTCATGGTCTTGAAATTAAGATTCTTGGCTCGTTAGAAATTTTGAAAAGAAACTGAAAATAAAGGTTTGTGCATGAAGGAGAGGCAATTACTTGTCAATTCGTGTAGGTACATTCCCAGATGACATTATGACAACGGGCACATCCTTCATAACAGATGATTCCTGTTTCAAACAAAAGGGTCGTATTAGAATCATTTTATGTTTCCAAATGTTATGGAATTTGCAGTTCTTGTTTAAGGTAAAGAACCTTAATTTTCTTGAGCAAATCATATCCAGTCATGCCCGGCATGCAGTAATCAGTGATAATCATGTTCACTCTTGATGCCTGATAAGAGTAGAAATCACGTATGTTATATATTATACCACAATGATCACAGAAAATAAAAACATCATAATATCACAAATTAATATTGATATTTTATATCCATGGACTTACAGTGTCACTGTTCTTGTCATCTCCCAAGCCCAGATACTCCAATGCCCTTTGCCCATTTTCTGCAGTAGTCACTGCAACAGAAAACATGTCAACACAACATGTTATCTTTAAAGTTCAACAAAAAAAGAAGAAGAATATTGTCAGAAAAAAAACAGAATCCACTAAATTGTTGAGCAAGTACCTCTGCAAGATGAATTCTTGAGCAGTTTCTCAACAAGAATACGATCAAGTAAATTGTCATCAACTGCCAAAACATGGGGCTCTTCCATATGCGCAGAAGCCACATCCATTATCCTCACTTTTCCAAGAAAACACACACTACAATTACAGAAAATTGGAAGAAGGCAAAAAAGAACACTCTTTTCGAACTATGGACAGTAATGAGGTTGGTGGTATTTATAGAACAAGAATAAATGCTGATATCCAGATTTGCTT
Organism: Lippia alba; assembly: GCA_037834125.1. Taxonomy (NCBI): domain Eukaryota; kingdom Viridiplantae; phylum Streptophyta; class Magnoliopsida; order Lamiales; family Verbenaceae; genus Lippia; species Lippia alba. Next base: position 16,295,230 of record JBBMKE010000009.1, on the reverse strand, counting down.
TCAAACCTTTTCTTGGTATTTCAAGAAAAGCAAAACCCCAAATGTTTTGTCACAGATATTATGTGATCTTCTTTGGGTTGCTGGGGATTCTTTAAGTATTGTATCTCCCATAATATCCCATTATCTCTCTCTCTTCTTTTCTTACAGAGAATCAGAATCAGTATCAGTATCTCCTCACTGCTATCTCAGATCCTATATCCACCTCATTACTCCTCTTTTCCATTATCTTCCTAATTTTTCAAATTTGTATCTTTTTTTAGGTGGGGTTAATTTTGGAGTGCTTAAATTTTGTGGGATTTGGTCATTTATGGCTGAGTTTGCTACACTAGTCATCAATCCCATTTATAGCTGGTTGTTAGAGCCATACAATGTCACATATTACTACATCCCTTGTATTGGATTTCTTTTCAAGTGTGTCTTGATTCTTGATGCTATTATTATTATTTATTTGTTGATATTTGGCACATCTTTTAACAAAATATGTGAGATTTGAATTTACAATAATGTTTGTGGGATATCATAGTGAAAAAAGGGGGAAATTTTGATTATCTATTTATGGTATGAAATTTGAAAATATGGTCCAAGAGATCGTGTATGCACTATGTGATGAATTATGATCAATAAATTATCTTCTTAAATATGATGGGAGTCCCATGAATTGAATTGCTTTGTATGGATGAGTTCCAGTTCAAATAAATTCATTCAGAAGCATTTAATATTGTGAATGCTGGAATTTATTAGGATTATGGACCAAGTATGGTGGATTTGTTCCTCAAGGGTTTCAAAATTCAAATTTTAGAATTTTGTAGAAAAAATAGAAATGTGTCTTAAAACAAGTTACATCCGTGAGAGGAATCAGAATCCTGCAGTACGGGACCACCTTTTTTTAGTTAAAATTCAAAATATTCTACAGATATAAAGATAATTTTAAAGTTAGGGGTCACGAGCAGTCGAACACCTTCTAATCTCCGCTATTACTTACATCAATATGTATAATCTTTAAACGTACTCACGAAAAAATTATTTCCCCTTCGGCAATGATAAATTGGCTATACTTGAAATCTTTAAAGAAGGATCACATAGAATTTTTTTTTAATGTTATATATAATTATAAGTGTATATTTGATACATATATAATGAACCTTTGATATTGATGGGTGCATTTTGATCCTTAGTTGATTCTTAGGATCTGCACAACCATCTCCAAGATATATTGCAATCTTTCGTCTGTCTTTAACGTGTATATTGCAATATTTTGTGTTCCTCCTCGGATTACCAAAATCATAACATATTGCTGTATACATATTATTCAATCTTCCCCATACTCATTTCAATAAAATCCTCTAATATTTAAAATAATATATAGTAGATTTGATGCAAATCGAATGAAAGTCACGATTAAAATCCAGAGACAAGTTCAAAACTAAGACTAAAACATAGGCTTCGACAATGGGACAAGTTTGTACAGACCATGGTTTTAGGACATTAGAGTATTATTATAAATTTAATAATCATCAAAAGTATGAATTTCAAAGTCTCCGTACAACAGGTAACATGGATATGGCTAGTGGTACGACCAACTTGCTTTATATTAAACAATCACATACTAATTTAAGGCCATGATAATATTCGTAATTCGATACAGATTTTCTTTTTCTTTCAGAAAGATCCTTAAAGATATGATAAATCTGGGGCCACACCCCTCAGGTTTGGTTAGTGATTGTCTTTCAAATATGGAACATTGGGAAGCTCTTAAACTTTTATGGGACTCAGATATTGAGAACTGAGAAGAACATGAAATGCTGTTCCTGGTATATATTTAACGAAGAGTGTCTGAATGTTAGACAACAACGTTTAACATGGAAACATCCGTCCACTAGAACGAAATATCCCAACAATTGGGACCAAACATACATTCTTCCTCGAGCGCTCCGCATAATGCGGAAGCATGTAATGATTCGCATTAGTATTGGGATTAGGTGTGGCTCACTTGATGGTTGCTTTAGGAATGGAGGAGGTGCAAGGTCCTGAAGAAGTCATGAAAGGAATTCCTTTGAATGTTGCAACACCGTTGTCATCGGTGAAAAGATTCTGCACAAACCCGACATTTACATGAAAAAACCGGACAAATTCAGCAACTAATATAAGGAATAGACTTTCTGAAAAATGAAATCACAAGGAGAGCGTACATACAGGAGTAATCTTATCCAACTGTTTCTTTTTGGGGTTCAAAACATCTTCTGGTTTGCCGTCATGTCTGCAGAAATATGGTTATTGTGTAATAATGAGGGTATTCTTCTCATATAAAATCAAAATAACGCAAATATCACAGCCGAATCACAAATGGTACAAATTGCAGTGGGAGGGGAAGAAGTAGAAATGGAATCAGATGTGATTCTTAACCGACTCACTTATAACCATTGCTGATAAATACCCATTATATACCTAACAGAATATCAGTGGCAATACTCAATTACCTTGCAGTATATGAAAAGATTTACACAGAATGGATTAAGAAAGGCCTGAGTGGAGTAAAGAGCTACAAACATACCCAGAAAATGTAATGCATTCCCCGGGTTTAGCACCTTCTGGAGCTTTTAAAGGTTCTACGACGGTATGATCTTGACTTGAAGCGCACAATACCTGAGATTAATTAGAGAAAAAACCAAAGGAAGATAGATAGACTGATATAATCAGTAGAATGCATATACAAGCCAACGGAAAAATAAAGAAATAGATATGCCAGATTGCTTCCCATCTCAAGTTGCATGATGCACAATTATATTAATTAAGTGGAATGTTAAAAAGAAAGAACAAAGAAAAAAATTTAGAAAAAAAAAAACCAATATTGATAGGAAAAAGATGCTGGAGAAGCATACCAATCCCTCTGACACGACATCTCGTAACTTGCCAGGCTTTACATTTGTTATAAGCACCACTTTCCGGTTCTGCAAAACAAAAAGAACGAAATACAAATACAAATTTCAACAACATTTTTCATATAAGAAGCAGTTCCAGGTAGATCACATCAATACTGAAATCGTACAGTTAACTCTTCCGGTGTGCAATACTTAGCTAGGCCACTAACAACTTGTCTGCATTTTGCTTCTCCAACATCTATCTCCTCAACCAATAAACTGGATAGTGAACAATGTAGAGCAGTTAAACTCTAGTGATACAATATCACAGTAGGATGATACTATATGTGCTTTAATTTTTGGCTTGTAAGTCTACCCAGTGAAACAAAAAGATACATAGAGGCAACGAAAGACGTGAGTAAAATGAAGATGTGAAAAGCATAAGTCAATAAAAAGGAGATACTTAAATAAACTTTTGGGGTTTGAGCAGGCATAGTGATAGTTTATATCTGACCAAGCAAGAGAGAACAATAACTTTGACTTTACCTGTCAGCAGATGGATGTTTCCATGCTTTACGAATAAGACCTATCTGTATCTTTAGCAGACTGACACTAAGTTCATCGTCTTTCTTGTCAGATTCCTTTTCAACTGGTTTCTTCTTGTCTTTAGGTGCTTGAGCTGCTCCTTCAGCCTTCTTTTTTTCCTTTTTCAAAGAAGTACAAAGGAAGCATCAACACGTATTAGTTATGATTAGGGAAGTAACATGATCAATAATGAAAGAGCATGACTCAAGTCACTCAACCAAAATAATATATGTAATTTACTCCCTACTTTGTGTTCTAGCATAATAGTTTAAATTGCCATCAGGAAATATAGGTCGAACACTCACATCATCAGTGCTCTTCTTTGCTTTTGAACCTGCCTCTGAACTATCAGCTTGTTTCGTCTCTTGGGCAGTTTTCTTTGCAGGGGAATCTTCGACCTTCTTCACTGGTTTTGGTGCCTGGAAAAACAAACTGTCAATAGGCTATATGATGTTTAAGGTTACAGCAATTATCTTCATGAGAGCACACAACACACAATAACCATCTGCAAACATCAGAAGTGTCTTTATTTGCAGGGAGTTTCAAACATCAGGAAATCATTCTTTGCTTGCAGGTACTTTTGGGAAAAATATTAGCTTACAACCTACAAAAGCTATAACTATTGAAAACACAATGTTTTGAAATTAGCATGTATGCTATACGATGTTTTGAAATTATTATGCCTTCCTCATAACATACCCAGCCAGTTGAAGCACTGGCAGCAGCACTCTTTCAAGGCAGTAGTCAAAAGCCACATTATGTAAAGGCTTTCACCAATCAACCATAAAAAGAATATGGAAACATAAAAATCAGCTATAGAAGTACAAATGATAGAGGATCACTCACGGGAGGCACGAATGGAACCTTCTCTACCAAAATCTTTTCAAATGTAGTTCCAAATTGCTCCTTATTCTGCACAAAACATAAGAATCTAGTAAGATCACTTAAACTTCACCAGGATTGAGATACATGACAAATTACTCCATTTCCTTACTTGGATGTAATCAACCCATCTCAACAAGTGTGGCAACTTTGCTCGGTCTGCCTTTGAAAGACCACTCTGGGGCACAAGACAACACATGAATAGTTAGATGATATTTGAACGAATAACCATCAATCCCTCAACATAAAAGAACATATATCGTGTGGAATTAGTAAACAACTACATCACAAAGTTAACAAATACGCATTCCAAAGTACATTTATCTCTCCGCATATGCTAGCAAATCAGATGTTCAGCAGATGTTCAGCAGAGCACAATACAGAATAAATTTCAGACAAGAAACACATTAGATGAAACAATTCCAACATTCATGCAACTACACTGCACCCCATTTAGGAGCAATAATGAATACAAAAATTACGTACCACGTATGAATGCACAGCTGCAAAGACAATAACATCAGCAGCAGAAGGTTTCAACCCACTGCCCACTAAAACAGACTTCGTAACTAAATCTTCGTTCAACTCATTAAGACCCTTTGATGCCGTATTCGAATTCGCCAATAAACTCTCAGCAAACTCAATCCATCTGATAATCTGCACCAAGTTTTCATTTTTTTAACACCAATCTACATAATTCTCACATTAATCCCAACCCAACAGTAAACACACACACAGCTGAACGCCAAGTTCGTAATTCACCTCATTGTTGCTAACAAGCGCATCCCCATTTGGAGATGACTTCAAAATGCTTGTGCAGAGGCTCTTCAGATCACTACCCAAATCACTCGCAAACGAGCTCTGCAGAAATCAATGGCGCGTGAAGTTTAAATTCACAAACAGCATAATCCACTTGCCAAGTTAATGATTGGACAAAGCAAAACGAAAATCCTTGAAAAATCATTACAGAAATCAGAGAACGCTTACAGGATCGAGAGAAAGGTGCTTTGAGAGAGCAGAAACAATCGTTTGCTTCGCATTCGGAGCACCCATTGCTGGAAATTCCACACTCGGATAATTTCCACTTCCTTTCTTTTCCAGAAAATGAGAAATTTCTTATGTTCGAAATTCGAATTAAAAGTAAACCACGATAATTATTTCTTAGGGTTTGTCAGAGGGGGATATTTCCAATGGGCTCCAAATTGGGTCAATTTTGTAAATGTTAATTAATAATAAGGCTCAATTAAATAGTACAAAACAGCCCAAAAGAGTGGGCTAGTTCTTAAATTTCATAAGCATCTTGATAAAGGCCCATGTTAGTTTAGGCCCACATTCATGCCAAAATATTTAGGATACCATATATATGAAAATTTTTTGTATTACAAGTTAAAATTTATCAGGTGGCTGTAGTTTAGTGGTAAGAATCCCACGTTGTGGCCGTGGAGACCTGGGCTCGAATCCCAGCAGCCACAAATTCTTTCTTTTTTTTGTATTTTTGGCTGTTGGCCAAATCTCAATCATTTCCCACCCTGATGCATAAATATCTCCTAACAATTACAAACAACATTTTCTGGGAAAATATTGTTTTATTATAAGCTTCAAGTGGCACAACATGCATGTATATACACATACCTTTTAGATATAGCATCTTTTTATCCTAATGGAATAACAAATATTTTACAATTGAAACTTCCCTTTCAGCAAAAGTGGAAGCTCTGCCTAAAGTCTCAAAGAAAAGACAAAATCTCCAAAAGGGGTTCATATTAATTTCAATGACATTAGTTTATCTGTGTTTATTTGTGAAAAAAAATAAAAAAATAAAACTTTAGCAGATTAATTAGTTATATGAATGTGACAATTTACAAAGTATAGATGAATTGCTAGAGATTGTACATACTTATAGATTATGAAATGAAATAATATTGGGTAAGTTCCAGTAACAGTATGAAATTGGATAACATATATAGTAAAAGAGAGAGAAATGAGTATAGGTTAGGTCCAGTGGGATACGGAGCACAATGCCCTAAGCTGTGACAAACGACATTTAATTAATCGGCTAAGTGTGTCGTTTTATTGTCTGGATTTATTAGCTTTCAGTCTTTCACCGTTCATTTTTACTGGACTAGCTTAATAAAATAATTACACCAGTATGGAGACACCGAAGGCCAGTAAATGGGAACAAAAGAAAGTTAGGAATGTGACATTTTATTTTTTAATTGAAGATATTATGTGTGCAACATTTTTGTGAATGAAGATAGATATCAAAATAATATGTTTCAAACATTTTTGTGAATGAAGATACATATTACCATTGGTTAGTAGGCAGTAAAATTAGATACTGAATTTTTTACGTGAAAATTGAGGTTCAAATAAATTTTTTAAAATATTAGTTCATTAGAGTCTAGAACTTGGGCGGACGCTTGTTCACCTGAGCTCAATATGGAAAAATCCGAATGAAAAATAAAAAGTTGGCATTAAAAGATAGAAGAAAAATAATTGTTGAAAAAATAACAAATCAATAAATAAACCGGGTTCATTACATTTAGACCCCATGAGAGTATATAAAACTACAATTTGATACCTCTTTGTCAAAAAAATTACACTTACACCCCCTCACAATTTTAATAATTACATATAATACCCAATATTGTAAAAATCTGTTTCCTTGAAATTGTAAAAGTCGCGTTAATATTGTAAGAAGCTTTTCTTGTCACCACCAACCTCCAAACGATGGATTAAACTTCCAAAAAAATAATTTTTATAAGTGTTTTGTTGGTCATGTAGGTGGGAATGCCAAATGTTTCATGGTGTTTTGATGAATACGGGAGAGAGTACTGTTGAAAGAGGAAAATGACTCTTTTCACTACCAGAAATACGTGTTTTAGAGACGCTAGAAAGCGTCACTAAAAGGGGGTTTTGTGACGCTTTGGATTTTGTGACGCCAGATAGAAGTGTCAGGCAGGTAGGCGTGACAATAGCTTTTTGTGACGTCGAAAAGCGTCTCGAAATATTATTCTGTTGTGACGCTTACAATTGTCATGATAATCGTGATGTTATGATACTTTTAAGCGTCATGAATGATGTTCCAACTACCTTAACTAACTGTTTTTGAGACGCAGCAAAGCGTCACATTAATGTCTTTTACGACGCTCTGTAGCGTCATGTAAACATATATATTATGACGCTCTACTGCGTCACATTAGACGTTTTGATGACGCCATAAAGCGCCACGAAAATGTGTTTTAATGACGCAAAAAAGTGCCATATAAAACTTTGTTATGACAAATTAAAGCGTCGTAATACAGTTTATTATGATAATGTAAAGCGTCACAATATATTGTTTTATTACACATTAAAGCGTCTTAATAGCGTGTTTCGGAAGAGCAAAAGCGTCTCGTTAACATCTATTATGACGCTTTGTAGCGTCAAGTAAAACTATGTTATGACATTTGTGTATGTCAACCCTAATCATCGTATACGGCGTCCTAATAAGGTTTCCTAATCGTAATATTAAATTATTGTGACGCCTGTTGTTGTCTCCAAATGCGGTTATTATGACGCTTGTTAACATCTCAAATAACTCATTATAATTGTCCCAGTAGCAAGAAATAGAAAGCAACACAACACATAAAATAGAAAGGCATAATGTAATATTGTCATTTCTCATAAAACACCACAAAAATATTTAGCTTGTAAATAACCAAGTATTCA
>JBBMKE010000009.1:16245247-16257995 GCA_037834125.1 Lippia alba | reverse complement strand
AGAGGGCTGATGAGTTTGTAGGGAGGGCTTTGTGTTCTTTGCTGTCTCGTTGATCGACCAAAAAAAAAGATTTAATTTATTTAGAAAATAAAATTAAGATTGTAATTAATGTAAAGTGACCGATCATTAAAATGATTTTAACAACTAAAAAAAATTCAAAATTTAAAAAAATTAGCATTTCATCTAAATTAATTTAATTGGGTCAAAATACATCATTTCTATATAAATTTAATAAATTATAATATATTCTTTTTGCCAAATAATACATGATGTCCACAGATTTCTAATATATATATATATATATATTAATCAATTGGAAATAAACTTTTGACATCATTAAGGATATTAAGTGCTTAATTTAATTATGCATTCCATATTTTTGTCCTTGACATAAATAAAATGATATTAGTAGACACTTTCTAAAATTATGAGATTAATGTCTTAATTAACGATTAAGTGCTTAATTTAATTTAATTATGTATTCCATATTTTTTATTTGACATAAATAAAATGATATTAGTTGACACTTTCTAAAATTATGAGATTAATGTCTTAATTAATGGGATTTAGTAAATAATTAAAATATTAAAAAAAGATCCACGGATTAAAATGATTACATGATTTCCACTAATTTATGTATTCCATATTTTCATACTTACCTAAATAAAATGATATTAGTTGACTTTTCCAAATTTATAGTATTAATTAGCCCGGAGGGTATAATTCAACATTTTGCTAAAAAAAATTTATTATACGCTAAAGATGCAACATTAAATGTAACATCATATGACTAGTTTATTTCTTTATTTAAAAAAAATAATAAAATATAATGGAAGTTATTCAAATTAAAACTCCTTTGGTACTGATATTAGCCGTCATAGATATTAGAAACAAGGCTTAATTTTTTTGTTTGGTGTTAAATATTAATTGAAATGGGTCACCCACACTTAATATCAAGCCCGCTGAAATCCGGTATTTTTTGCGAATTAAGTCTCGAAATTCATATCAAGGTGAAATTAACTTTAATTCATCATCACCCCACTTGTCAACAACACTAACATTTTTCACTTTCCAAACAATAACTTAGTTTTATCATCATTTAAATTACCAAACAAAAAATTATGTTATACTAGAGTGAGCTAATTTGACTTAATAAGCTCGAAATAAATTAACCAAAATTAAATCTAAATGCCTACCAAGCGCGTTCTTACTACATTGACATTTCCCAAATATATGGATCTTTATCACCTATTTGTGTAGCTCGGCTATTCTAACAAAGTTGGGTATAATTTTAATCAGTATTTGAATAAATAAGAACGCAATAAAATCATGGGTATTTTGGTAATTTTAGCTCTGACCATGATTTTGTTTTATTCTAATTTCTTCGGATATTTCGGGGTAAAATACATCAACAAGACATGGAACTAAATGATGCAAAATAAATACCTAAGAATTAGGATTAAATTAAAATCAATGATAAAAGCAGTTTCTTAAAGGACTTGATAATTTAAAGCAGCTGTTATAATGGGAAAATACCCACGCAACAATAATTATAGCATTAAAATCTTGTTTAAGACGAGGTCCCACTATAATCAAGTCCAGTCCCATCAACCCACGTCAATCATTATGCACAGAAATTCACAGTAAATTTCATACACGATTAGCGTAATTAATTGATATTAAAGCTCAAAATCGCATTAAACAGATCAGCATGTCGATTTCCCAGCCCCCCAATATTGATTACGAGACAAGAACATGAAAAACAGAGTCTTTAAACTCTGCAAAAACCTGGGCTTTTTAGCAGATTTTAAACGTGGAATCTGCATAATAACTGGTTAAAACATTTAATCCGTGACACAGCATGGAAGATAACGAAAAAAGAGAAAAGGGATTGCTGAAGATGAGCAATGGGACTCTCAGTAGAGTACAAAAGGTTGATGGAGAGAAGGGGGGTCCATGTTCCAATCACGTGATGATGCTTCTTTTAAAGGAGATGCTTAAATTTCCTTTAAAAAAAAATACAGATATTTTTAGCAACTTTTCAACCACAAAATCGCTTTTGCTTGTGCTTTTCTCCATTTTTGAACTCCAGGAAAATGAAAGGTTGATAGTGAAGATCTAAATTGAGGTAAAGATTGAATCTTTATGGTTCTTGCAAGCACTTTTCAACTTTTGAGATTTGGGCTTGGAACAAGTTCAATCAGCTCCCAAGGAAAAGGGCATTTTCCCTTCGTCCCATTTCGCCATATTTGTTGAAATCACTATCAATATAACTCCAGCAATGTAATTTCTTGATAATGGAGTCTCGTGTTTTCTTCGTGGAGTGTAGCCCTCTATTTTATTTTTTTATTTCTTAAAGTTGGTAGGAATTTGTCTTGTCAGTCATCAGGGCAAGTTTGTCCCTTCCCTCCCTTTTCCCTTTAATATATTACTTCAGATGTAATTAAAAAAGAAATTGTAGTTGTGTGCACTAATACATGTGTATGTATAGGTTAGGGTGGGTATTGGGTAGTGGTTTTTATGGTCCTTAAATTCGCCTTTATTCTCGTGGGGCTCAAGTTGTTGTGACTGATAATTGATAATGCAACTGTCGTTGAATCATGTGAATTTGGCTCTCTTCCCCCAACATTCTCTTGTTTCTCCTTTGCTGTTTTTCATATATTTGTTTTTCTATCTTCATTTTCCGGTTTACCATCTTTGGCTTTATTGCAAATTTGTGTAATCTGAGAACAGTGGAGCTGCTGTCATTTTTTACCAATCTTTATCCCAATATCTGAGGTGGGTGAGAGTGGGTGGGGTTGCCCAACTTTTACTGTTCTTTTTTCTTGGTTTCTTGCTCGTTTCTGAGCTTTCCATTGCTGTCAACCACAAAAACAACCAAGATGCAGAACGAAATGGGATAAAGCTTGAATCTTGAAACTCGAAATTTTTACCTGTGATTTTGATCCGATAGGGGTTACTAATTCTTACATGCCTCTTTTTTTCCATTTCCTGCATTTTGGAACAAATGTCAATAGCTAAAATGCTGAAAGGTTTGGTTTTGCCACATGGGCTTATTGGAGAGTAGGCAAAAGTTGGCTTCTTTTCATTAATAATTTCTGGTCTGGAAATTAGATTTCTGAGTCGATGCTGGTTTGGTGCTTTTCTTTTGTCATCACCCTCATTCATATTCATTCCTCTTAGGGAATTGCATCTTCTTTTTTGTTCCTTCAGTGAGGATCTGCACCTAATTCAGGGTTGCCTTCAGCAAATCTGAGACAAATTTGTTATGGATCTTGATTGTTGGAGAACTTCAAAGGTTAGCTCAATTTCACTTCTTTCTGCATTTACAGCAATGGTGTTCTTTTTTTTTTTTTTTCCTAATCTGGAAGAAATTCATAAATTCATTATTTGCTAAATTCAGAAGGATTCATGGAAGACTACTCTGCTATTAGCTTACCAGAGTCTTGGTGTAGTTTATGGTGACCTCAGCATCTCCCCTCTTTATGTTTACAAAAGCACATTTGCAGAAGACATTCATCACTCTGAAACAAATGAGGAGATTTTTGGTGTTCTGTCTTTCGTTTTTTGGACATTAACCCTTGTTCCTCTGTGCAAATATGTATTCATAGTTCTTCGAGCTGACGACAATGGAGAAGGTGATGAATTTTCTGAAATCTGAATGTATATACGTTCCTTTCTCCAATTTACTCGTGTAAATAAAGAGTTTTTTATTTATATCTTTTCCTTTTCAGGTGGTACTTTTGCCCTGTATTCCCTTATATGCAGGCATGCTAAAGTTAGCCTTCTTCCCAACAGACAAGTTGCTGATGAAGCTCTTTCGACATATAAATTGGAACACTCCCCCGATACGAAGAACAGTTCCTGGGTGAAAACGGTGCTCGAGAGACATAAATCGTTGCACGTTGCTTTGCTAATTCTGGTTCTGTTGGGAACTTGTATGGTCATTGGAGATGGATTACTCACTCCAGCAATATCTGGTGAATTATCTTTGCTTCAGCTTTTCCATGTTTTATTTAAAAGATTAGTGGGCGAAGTTTGCTGATGAATATCGACTTACAATTATGTCCTGTTGCAGTTTTTTCTGCTGTTTCCGGGCTTGAGTTATCGATGTCCAAGGATCACCACCAATGTGAGCTTCTTTTCTTGATTTGCGTTACAATTGTTGTTGTTTTTGGCGTTGAACCATAATGGTCACCTTGTAAAATGGTCTTCGCTTCATGTCCTCATCTCTGTATCTTTGCGTTCGTCATTTACAGATGCAATGGTTCCGATTACTTGCTTCATATTAGTCTGCCTATTTGCTTTACAACACTATGGTACCCACCGTGTCGGTTTCTGCTTTGCCCCAATTGTGCTGACTTGGTTATTATGCATAAGTGGTCTTGGATTGTACAACATTTTCCACTGGAATCCGCACGTGTATCAAGCGCTATCCCCATCTTACATGATAAGGTTCTTGAAGAAAACCAGAAAAGGTGGATGGATGTCCTTAGGTGGAATTCTTCTCTGCATAACAGGTGATTTTTTTTTTATATGCCTGTGATGGGTAATCGGTTATCCAAGTTTTATCTTCCCGAACACAATGCTAAATCCACTCGATTCCTGTTTTTCAGGATCTGAAGCAATGTTTGCCGATCTCGGCCATTTCTCATACGCTGCAATTCAGATAGCGTTCACCTTTCTGGTTTATCCAGCCTTAATACTAGCATACATGGGACAAGCTGCTTTCTTATCAAAGCATCACCATACAATTCACAAGATAGGCTTTTATGTATCGGTTCCAGGTATGAATTGAAATGCGACAAACATTGCAAGATAGAGTTATAGATTGTGCTGTTGTGCTGATATTATCGTTTTGACAGAAAGTGTAAGGTGGCCGGTCCTTGTAGTAGCCATACTTGCTTCAGTTGTGGGGAGCCAGGCAATTATCAGTGGAACATTCTCCATAATCAACCAAAGTCAATCTCTCGGTTGCTTTCCAAGAGTCAAAGTCGTGCACACCTCTGAAAAAATACATGGTCAGATCTACATACCCGAGATCAACTGGATGCTCATGATCCTATGCATTGCGGTCACCATCGGTTTCAGAGATATAAAACACATGGGAAACGCATCAGGTGAACTATGCGTAATTGATGACATGAGTTTAATATTTCAAAGGGATAAATTACATTGACATACCCTAAGGTATGATCTAATTACATGAAACTTCACTTGAGGTTTGGAAAATTACAGGAACATCCCCTATAACAGATTTTAACGTACATCAATCAAGTGGATGAACATATTTTGATGGTTCTATGTATTTTGTCGATAAGGACCATAACAGTTTTTTCTGAAAGTTTAATCTTTTTAAACAGAAACAGCAGGGACATAACAGGTAAGTGACCGTTCCATTAGGGGTTTCCAATAGTGATGTTCCAGTAATTTTCTAAACCTCTGGGGGGAAGTTTGTGTAATTACATCATAAAAACAGGGTGTGGTATTATAATCATCAAAAGTAATTCATCTCAATATTTCAGGATTGGCGGTGATGGCCGTAATGCTGGTGACCACTTGCCTCACTTCACTGGTAATCATCCTCTGCTGGCACAAACCTCCAATCCTAGCCTTATGCTTCCTCCTCTTCTTTGGATCGATCGAACTACTATACTTCTCGGCTTCCCTGATCAAGTTCCTAGAAGGCGCGTGGCTTCCAATCCTCCTCGCTCTCTTCCTCGTCACCGTCATGTTCGTGTGGCACTACTCCACGTCAAAGAAATACGAATACGACCTCCACAACAAGGTATCTCTAGAATGGTTACTAGCCCTAGGCCCAAGCCTAGGCATTGCGCGGGTCCCTGGAATTGGTCTCGTCTTCACAGACCTCACCTCCGGCATCCCTGCCAATTTCTCCCGCTTCGTCACGAACCTCCCTGCGTTCCACCGCACCCTCGTGTTCGTCTGCATCAAGTCCGTCCCAGTCCCATTCGTTCCCCCAGCTGAACGTTACCTCGTGGGCCGTGTGGGCCCTGCCGCCCACCGCTCATACAGGTGCATAGTCCGGTACGGCTACCGTGATGTCCACCAGGACATCGACTCTTTCGAGTCCGAACTCGTGAGTAGAGTCGCTGATTTCATAAGGTATGATTGGTGCAAAACTACTGACGAGGACGACGGGTCCCGCTCCGGGAGTGAGTGCAGATTGACCGTGATCGGGACCATGGAGTTCTCCGGAGGGGCAGCGTTTGAGATCGAGGAGGACGTGGGGCCTGCCAGCGTGTCAGTTGGGTTTCCAACTGTAGACAGCATGACGGATGTGATTGAAATGGAGCCCATGGGTGGTGGGGCAGTGGAGAGACGGGTTAGGTTCGCCGTTGATGATGATGGTAGGTCGGAGATGGAGGAGGAGCTGCACGATTTGTACGAGGCTCAACAGGCGGGCACGGCGTTCATTCTCGGGCACTCGCACGTGAGGGCGAAACAGGGCTCGTCTGTGTGGAAGAGATTGGCCATCAATTTAGGGTATAATTTCTTGAGGAGGAACTGTAGAGGAGCTGATGTTGCTCTGAAGGTGCCTCCGGCGTCTCTGCTTGAGGTGGGGATGGTTTATATTGTGTAATGGCACAGTCTGTGTGTATGTATGTATGAGAAAACTGAGTTTTGCAAATATTTACAGTCTTCCTTTGTTTATTCAGTTGGTAGTTACAGATAAGTGGATTAACTGCAACTTACAAATACAGCCTAATAAATAGTGAGCCAAAATTCCATCAATACTAACAAGATGATGATGATGGTTTCTATTTTTTATTGATCTGGGACCCCAATAACTTGGGGCCCAAACCAATCACTAGTGAACATGTGTATATTTGAATTTGATAAGATAATATAAAATTGTTGGTAAAAAAAGTGAGTCTCGTATTAATACTAAATGATGGAGATGACGATTTAAATTTTTTTGTGAAGTACAAATAACAATCTAAAACATTTGAAAGTTTGGATGAAAAATTGAAAAAAAAAATAATCTTGGCAAGGAGGATAAATTGTTTATTCATCTAAATTTAATTGTATTTATATATTGGTTAAATTCTTAGCTTGTTTTGTATTCATTCGGGTTCAAATCAGACTAGATCAATTCAGATCAAGTATAAAAACAAATGAAATGTATTTTGATCGGTCACACTAATAATGTGACAGATAGTCAAATTAATTTGGGGTTAGAATTATCACGACCGCGATAAAGAAAGTGGAAATAATTAAGGGATCGGGTATAATAATTTAAAGTAAAAGCGAGGGAGATTATATCCAATCCAACTGGTAGGCAAAGCCCAAATCACAAAAGGCCCAATCCACGAAGGGAGAGAAAAGGCGGGAAGGGATTGGCGGGAAACTCAACCGACGCCATATTTATCCATTAGAACCCTAGACATCCACAGCTAACTGAAATTCAAAGCAGGAACAACACAGAAGAAAGATCGACAATGGTTGGGCTGCCGTACGATTGTCTAGCCAACCCACTCGGAGCCGTTCGATTGACGTTCGAGAAGGCGGTGGCATCTGGCAATCACCCGGCTGTACTTGACGGCAAGGATTGGGGTGCCGCCGATCTCTTCCGTCAGTTTCTCTTCGATGAGGGCGGCATTTTTCAGGTACGATTTTAATTGTTATGTATGCTGTTTGATTGACTGTAATTTAACAATATACTGATGAATTCTTGCGGAAATGGTGCTAATTGACTTTCTTCTTCATGTGTCAACTTATGGACTTTCGGTTCTGCTTATGTAAATGGGAATACATATATCAAATGGGAGCTTGATTAACTTGGGTTTAAAATTTCAAATTTGTTGCCTTTGTGGGATATGATTTGGCTCGAGGTAGATGTTGACTGTTTTTAGCTGTTTGATTGTATGTGGTTAGGTGCCCTTGCTTAGCCCCTCAACCATGAAGTGGGTTTTGCCTAATACGCTTGTTCGCTTTCGGGGTATGATTCAAGATATGTTTGACAATGAATATTATGTTGGCGCTTATAAGGTATAATTGATCTCTTCATCCTCCGTTGTTTAGGTGCTGTTTTGTATTGCAAGTAAAGAGGACTAGACTTAACATTATCTGTTACTATTTGGGTGTAGGACGGTGATACATGGAGAACTAATAAGTTTGCGGATGCTTCTCGATGCCCAATGGATCCTTCGTCTGATATGCGCATTTGGGAGCGTCGTCTGATTTACTGCGTACCGGTGAGTTTTCGCATTGGCTATTTTTATGTTCAATTGGTTCTATCACTTTTGCTTTACCTTGTGTCTGTAGGTGATGCACCCTTTTCTGGATTTTTTAACAATCATTTGAATTTCTTGTTTTAGGTTCCTGGTCAGAACTCATGGGTTGAACCCATCAATGTAGCAACGATAAACCCAAATACTAATTCTGCATCTCCATTGCAAAGGGAGAAACGCCACAGGGAGCCTGATACAACCATGACTGACGTTGATATGGTAATTATTTTCTTATCTTGGTCGTTGTTATGCTTTAACCTCTTCGTGAGCCGTTGACTTTGACGAAGGAAATCATGGGCTAGAATATTTTTTTTCCCTATGTTATTCATAATTAACGATATAATCTTTGTCAGCCACTAGTATTAGTTTCACATATTAATGTCAATAGAAAATATTTCATGACTCCCTTATTGTTTTCATATTTTTTGGCGTCATATATGTCTAAAAATATCATATGTATTGACAGGAGTCGGGGCTTTCTGCTGAAGAGTCTCCAAATTCAAAAAAGATGGTAAGCTACTCCTGTGCATTGTTCTTGTCTATTCTTCTTTATTCATTCAGGGGCATTAGCTCAGCTACCGTAAATTTTTGTTCCAAACATGATATCAATAACATGGATTATTAAATAGCATGAAGTGATCATAGATAGACAAAACTTATGATGCATCAGCTGTTGTTTATCATTGCATAAGCTGTAAATACCTAATTGTGTGCTGTTTCTTTCTATTATCAGCGGGAGGATGGAGTGGCTCACCATTCCTTAAGCTTGCAGAAGATTGCAACAGATGGAAGCTCGTCTAATTCAAATTTGGTTCCGGATGTTGGAAAAAATTATTTTCCATGTCTGGTGAAGGTGAATTAATTAGATTTCAAGCAGTTTAAACCTCTAAGAGCTGTTATAAAACTTTTTAAATATCTGATCAGTTTGTTTTATATCAAAATGTGCAGATATACGACTCTCCGGAATCTGACTTGAAGCTAAATGATGTTTTTGAGTTTGTCGGTGTATTCACTTTTGATCCAGATATTGCTACAGACAGAGATGACAATGATGAACTCTCAGATAATTTCTGTGAAGATTCATTAGCTCATATGCCTCCTTCCAAGGTCCCCCATATTATCTTCCTATTGTTTCGCCTGGATGCATTCAGATCTCTACATGGGCTTTGATTTGCTGTTTACAATTTGTAAATGATATGACCTTATTCAAATGTAAATAAGCCAGAGTAATAAAGTTCGAGAAGAAAAGTTAAAATAAAAAGTCACAATGAGAACCAAATGATAATTAAGTTATTCTTTCAAAGATTTGTCTGAAGTTGATTTTTTTTTTCTATTGATGTTGCTTGCACATAATATCCATTCTTTTTCATTGAAATGTTTTCCAAGCAACTAACGAATTATTCTGTTGCTGTAACTGCAGGTACCTCGGCTTCACTGTGTTGCATACAAAAAGCTTGTGCCTAGTGATTTTCTAATGAGCCCTCAGTTGGAGGTGAGTTTCAAAATCTTGATTTTGGTCTACACCTCCGTCTAATTCTTCATAATATAGTTAACATTGATCTTTTCACTGTTGTATGTGATAAATAATTTCTCTTATACTTCTGTTCGTCTTCAATGTATGGCAGTTAATACCCCCTGCACTAAGAGAAGTAAGGGAAGCTCTTCTTGGACACATCACAGCTGTTCTTGGAAATGACAGACTTGCAGCTGAATACATGTTACTGAACCTGTTATCTAGGGTATCAATATCTTTCTATTTGGCCTTTTGCTGAAGCACAAAGTACATAACACTATCAACAATGCTGCATATAGGCTTTTGTATCGTCAGATCAAGATGATTTGTCTTCTATTTTGTGCATATTTCTTTTGAATATTTACCGACACAAATAACAACATTTGTTCAGGTGCAAGCGAGAGTGGATTCGATTGCTGTCGGGAAGCTATCTTTAAACCTCACCTCCTTCAACAGAGAAAGTGTCTCGGTTTTTGGGAACCATCTTAAGATTTCACTACAAAACCTTTTACCTTTTACACAATGCTTGCCTCTTACGATAGATTATCTCAACACTGTATCAATGGCTCCAAAAAAGGACTACACTACAAACAGGTAATCAAAGCATAAACTCTCCTAATTGCTCAGGAAACTTGTATACTTGGATCTTAACACATATGCACCTCTCCACAGGCTTGTATCTGGATTATTGCAATTAGCTGAAGGTACACACTTAATCATTGACGAAACCCCATTACAAACTGGGACCCTTAACACAACAGGCTGTGAAAATGCAAGAGTGTTAAAGAACATGGTGGAGATGCAGAAGGTTCATTTTGTAAATCGTAATTTGTAGCTTGATTTAATGATTGCTGATAGAGGCTGAGATCTGTATTCTTTAACGGGGCTCATTGCTTACTGTTCCCCAGGTTGAGTATGATTTTACATATTACAAAATGGAGATGCCGGCAGATGTGCAACTGCTGATTCTTTCTGAAGGGAAATCAAATATCCTTCCCGCAGATTTAGTTGTCCCTTTTCGCCCGTCTTCAATAGAGTCCGTGTCCGCTTTGGGAGTGGACGAAGAAATGCTAAAAGCTTGGAGATGGTATTTTGCGACCATGAAATCACTGCCTCACTCCATTCAGCCACATATGCAGAAGGTCAGAATTATATCTCTTTGAGCTTTACCTTTTTTATTCTGGCTTCAGTTAAAAACTTCGGATAATAACAAATGCAAAAGATGTAATGCTTATTTTCTGATATGTTACAGGTGGCTGAAGATGATTTAGTTGCTGCAAGGCAAGCTGATAGAAGCTTAGGCAGCCAAGAATTTAGCAGGTTAAAGTGGCCTGATTTTGTGATCCGGTATCCCCTTGTGTTATTATTCTTTTGAGCTAATTGATATTTTTGTTTATGCAGATGGCTTACAATGGGCCGTCTAATGTCGATTAGTTTTGGTGAAACCAACTTGTCGATGGAACACTGGCAAATGGTGAAAGAACTTGAGAGACTCCGGAAGGAGAGACTCCATGGGAGTATGTGAAGAATTAGAATTCGCCGATGATAAATGGTCATATAATTATATGTAAATTCCGTGACCTCAATCTGAAGGAGACTACTATGTATAATCATGTTGTTTGTTCATGCACAAAATGAAACGCTGCTTTCCGAACAACATGATCCATAACTTTTTTTCTTTCAATCATCAATCTGAAGAATCCCTTTCTGTTGCTCCGGCCCTCGAGTATTGGTAGTCTTCTACGATATATGTGAACAGATGGACGAATGTGAGAAGTGGTAGACACATTATCTCCCTTAAACACAACTAAAATGACATGACAAGTGACAACACTAATTAGCATGTCTTCTTTGTGTCACTTTTGAACTTTTCGTAGCATAATCACTATTAGTTTGAAAAGAGATGCATATGTCTTCGCAAGGGAGATGCAGTGAAGGTGTTTGTGTATTTACTTTTTGTAAGGAGGCGACACATTTGGAACGAAAAGAACATAAAATGTGTTTTGTTGGTAGACAAGTTGGTAAATAAAGTAGCTTTTGAGAATTTGGAAAAAGAGTCCAAGAATTATCTTTACAAGTCTCGACACATGTACCTGTAATTTCAATGTACGTCTCATGCATATAAGACACAACACAAGTAGCCTGAGAATTTATTCCCACAAACAAGTTTGTTGTTCCTGGAATAATAAGCCAAACTTAGCTTAGGTGGAGCACAAACATAATCTTGGGAACCTAACTACCATTATAGATCAAATCTTCTTGTTAATCTAACACAAAACCCCCCTTTTTGGTATCTTTATATCAAATCCATTTTTCTAATTCGTGTCTGATTATCCATCAAATCCAACACAAACAATAAACCATTAAGAATGAAAAGTGTATGGATGATTCCGACCAGTACAGCTCATAGGAGAATATGCGCAAATGGGAAAAAGAAAAACCTCTTTTTCACAATTTTATTTTTCTCTTTTTAATTATTTCATGTAGAATCAAGTAATCAACCTACGTGTTGGTTTGATCCACATTGAAGAACGATTCTCAGAGGCACCAATGAAGCACCCAACTGAATATATATGGTATTATATGAATTTAGGATGTATCCTAAAATATAAATCTTGAAGATAAAGGAAGAAAATAAGATGAAACGGTTTTGAACCAAGTAATGACAAACACAAGAATCATATGTAATTATATGTATACTAAGAGAGAGTCTGACATAGACAAATACGAGCCCATTTCTCATGGAATGTGAAACACTTAGTTTTATTTAGTTTTATAACTCGTTTATTTAAGTAGAGCAATTGTTGGACTTTTGCTTATTTTATAATGTGAAAGAGCATCCGGATGACTGCCGTGAAGCCACCCCACATTTTCTAGAAAAACCTTTTGCCTTTTGGCTTTCCTATTACTTGAGTCTTGAATTCTCCCTGTAGAGATTAGAAAGCATCCTAACTTACTTCAAGCATGACTGCATGAATGG
>JBBMKE010000009.1:16228357-16244897 GCA_037834125.1 Lippia alba | reverse complement strand
TATTACTTGAGTCTTGAATTCTCCCTGTAGAGATTAGAAAGCATCCTAACTTACTTCAAGCATGACTGCATGAATGGTGTTCGAACATAATTCATGCAATCACCAAATAGAGTAAGTTAAAAGTTCTTTCATAAGTTTTTTAATCAAATGTCTTGTATCTATAAACAACACATCCCACCCAATTTTAATCCATAATAATAATAATAATTGTTTAACAAAAAATGACTTGATTTTGTCCTAAATTATACATTATCAAAGAAAGATTGATCGATGAGCTTGCAGATTTAAAATCGAGGGAAATTCCGGAAATTGATGGGAATTTACTCTGACACAAGGAAAGTTGGTCTGACATTACTAGCAACCATATTAAATAACCTTCACTTTTCAAATCTTCACATCGGATATATGACTTCCTATTGGTGCAACTTCAATTGATCCGTGAAAGAATAAGCTCGTATTATCCACAGTCTTTAATAATTAATACCAATACAATTATTTACATCCTTAACACCCTTAATCACAATCAGGTAATTCTAGCTCGAGTTTGACTCGACCAAACCGATATAATGAGGGAATAAGTATTTTACACTTGTTGTATGGTTGGTGAAAAACTTGAGAAAATGATCAATCAAATGACAAGTGTACTTTTGATTGATTTGGTCCGACCAAGCCAGATCTGGACTAGAATTTTTCCAACCAACATTACCCCTTCCTAATCCCCCGTAATCTCCCCAACAATCCCTCCCCCCATTCCCACAAATGCAGAACAACATAAGTCCCAATCCCACCAATCAAACCATACGCAATTGAATACGTCAGCGGCATCAAAATCAACGTCATAAACGCCGGAATGGCCTGCTTCATATCCCCCCACTCCACCTCCACCACCGCCCTCATCATCATCACCCCCACCAGTATCAGCGGCGGCCCCACCGCCCACGGCGGAATCGACGCCAGCAACGGCGTAAAAAAGAACGCCAGCATGAAGTACCACGCCACCGTTATCGCCGTCAGCCCCGTTCTCCCCCCCTCCCTTATCCCCGTCGACGACTCTATAAACACCGTCACCGGCGATGTCCCCAGCAAAGAACCAACCACGATCGACGACGCATCCGCCATGAAAGCAAAATACTGCCCCTCGAAATTCCCGTCGGCGTCGGTGAATCCGGCGAAATTCGCCATGGAGTAGAGAGTTCCGGTGGTGTCTAGTATGTCCACGTAGAGGAAAGTGATTAAAGCTTCCCAGAAATACCCTTTTCCGATGCTTTTGAAGCTCAACGCTCCGGCGGTGGTCTGAATTTTGTGAATGTCCACGATTTTCTTGAAGTAATCGAAGGCGGCGTCCCCCGCCGGAGTGTTGGGGAACGCGGTGACGGCGGTGTTCCTGAACCAAGAAACCGCCGTCACGAAAACGACGCCGTAGATAATAGCTCCCTTAACGTTCTTCACCAGGCAATAAGCTATGATCACGAATCCCACCACCGCAAGCCAGAGCGTGGGATTCTCCATCCGCCCATGCAAACAGAGGATGTCGCCGGAAACAGGGCCGCCGGGGATTAATGAAACGGTGCCGTTTGGGGAAGTTACAACCGGCGCCACCGCGGTCGCGGCGGAGCTGGGGCAGCCGCCGAGGGTTACCAATGTGGAGGAACTATACCCAATTAGGCCCACACCTTGATTGCTCTGCAAACCTATGAAAGCCAGAAATAAGCCAATTCCGGCGGAGGAAGAAATTCTTACAGGTTTTGGCACCATTTTCGCAAGCTTAGCGCGGAGCCCCACGGCGGAGATGAGTAAAAAGATTAGCCCTTCCATGAAAACCGCCGCCAGAGCGCTTTGATAGGACACATAACCGGAGCCGTGAAATCCCACCACCGTGTAAGCGAAGTACGCGTTGGCGCCCATTCCCGGCGCTAATGCGAGAGGGAGATTCGCGAAGAGGCCCATGATCAAACACCCGATGAGGGAGGCGGCGACGGTGGCGACGATCAAATCTTTTCGGGTTTTTTCCAGACAGGCGGCGTAGCCAGGGTTGACGGGGTTGAATTTACAGGAGTCGGTGGGGGTGACGACGGTGGAGCATTCGGGGACGGGGACGGAGGGGTCGGAGCAGAGGGGGATGCAGTCGGATACGGAGCAGGTGCCGCCGGAATCGGCTATGATGGAGGCGTTTACGGCGAGGATGTAGGCCATTGTGAGGAACGTGGCGGTGCCGGCGCGGAGCTCGGTGGTGAAGGTGGTGTTGCGCTCCGTGATCTTGAAGCGTTTGCCGATGCGGCTCTCGGCGACGTAGGAGTTGAGGCGGTTGAGTGGAGAACTTAGTCGGGTTGATGGTGGTGGTGGTGGTGGTGGCGGTGGCGGCCCTGATTCGACGTCCATGGTTGTGATATGCGAGAAGTTTTTTTTTCCCCGGTGAGGATGAGTATGGGGATTCAATTTAAGGGGTCCTTAATGGCTAATGCTACTCATTTTATATTGAGCTTTGATGCCTTTGTTTAGCTCGACTCATTATATATACAATATTTTATCTTTTTATTGTTATTTTATTTGGTTATAGATTATATTTTCTTGGCTTAGATTTCAATATTTGGCATGATTTTGCTTTGAGTATTTTTGGTTGGAGTGTGTATCGATTAATCAGTATAACGAGAGTAAAGTATTTTATACGTTAGCAAGTATAGGCTATTTTTTTTTTTAAAAGAAAAAGGGGTGAGTATATACATGTGTTATGTGTAGATCCGACACTCCAAAACCTTGATTTTTAAATATTAATCGGAAATAACAAAGAGATTATGTGGATTAATTAATGGATTTCCCTACTTTACATTTCTTCTATAACTATTCCATAAGCGCACTTTATACCTTGAATTATATGCTCATGTGTGTGTGTTTATGATTCCCTACATATCAATTAGCTAGCTAGAGATGTGGTGATGGCAATCATACTTACAACATAGATTAATTATACTTTTCATTCCACATGCGTGTCGCGCGTAGGATAACTCCATCTTATTATTTTTTAATTTTTGGACAAGAATTATATCAATTATTATTCGATTATTCATTTCAATACTATTAATTGAATATAAATATTTGTTGATGTACTTATTGCGTGAATGTTTCACCAAATTACAGGATAAATTATCAAGTGGTTCAAGAGGATTAAACTAACTTACTCATACGAGAATTTTGTTAACGATCACATCTTATTCAATCAATAGACCACTTGGATGAAGAAAAGTGTACCTTGGTGTTGATGGGAGGCCTATTAAGAATTTGAGGTATTTGGGATGGCATCCTCACAGCTCATATATGCCCTTTAGGTAAGGTTTTATTTTGATGCATCCCTTTTCTTCAATCAATAGATTCCCCTTCTCCCATTAATAATATTTCCATATTAATATGTTGCTATCCAAATTGTTCACTTATTTACACTTTACCTTGTCAAGTTTCAATTTTCGGTGGGGCTAAAATTAGGACGGGCCGCACCACTGACAACAACGATAATTTTTATATTCGCTCACCTCTCTAGTCAGTATTTAATATTTTCACGATAAAATGAACATAAATTTCCTCAAACGACATTAGTACGCAATTAGTCTTTAATAATTATTGGACAATGGATAAATGCCAAACGCAAGCATGCAATTAGCTTAATAATTAGATAGACAGCAAATTAAAGTGGTTGTACACAAGCTTTAGCCATTTGCTTTACACAATTGAATTTGTTCATGAACCTTAATCTACTTTTGTCACAAAAATTTAGCTTTTTATCCCAACTCTCACAAAGAAGAACTAGAAAGGTGATTATGAATACGAAGGTTACCTAAATAAAGAAGACAAATGTTCCCATCGAGTTGCTAGAAAACCGGTAGGCTACCACAATATCATATAATCCTATTACACTCCATTGTCCCCAGGTTCATACTTCATAAGTGTATATAACATAAAACAAATATTTATCACCACAAAACACGATATGAGACCGATCCAAACCCTCTAATTTTAACTTAAACATTCTATTCATGAGATCAGCTTAATATGGTGACAATTCGATCCTCTCAATTTAATTGTTCTACTTCCAAGATTAGAGTTTGAACGATAAATTTTATTTAAAGAATTTAGTGTCTTATTCCAGTAGCTCAAAATGACTTCAATAATGAGACGTTGTTTAATTTAATACACTAAAATTGTTCAATTTATGAGTAGTGTTGGAGGGGGGATTTTTAAAAATATAGTAATTTTTTTCAAGTATTGCAAAATTGTGGTACTTTTTGGGCGTATTGCAGAAATATGGTAACCCGATTTTTATGGAATCGGTTTCATCATGTATTTTTTTATTTCGTACTTTTATTGAAACTAGTATCTGAGAAATCGGGTTCACTGTTTATTAGAAATTTATTTTTAGATTAATTTAAATCTTATTATGGTAGTATCATAAATTAAAATATCTAATAATGAAATCGTTTTTTTGTGCAACCGTTTCTTACATATATATATATATTTTTTCTTATGGTTAGTTGAACCCGCTTCAAGAGAAACCGAATTTTATTTTATTTTCTCTTTCATTTTTCCTTAACAAAATTTATTAATTACACTTCTAATTTTAATTCTTTTCCATAAATTAATTTTCCAACTAAATAAATTTGTGTGAGTTAGAGAACAATTTAAGTATGTAAAGATGTAACATTTTCTTCTTATGGTTAGTTGAACCCGGTTTAAAAGAAATTTAATTTTATTTAATTTTATTTTTTTGTCTTTTTTTAAACTAAATTTATTAATTAGACTTGTAAATTGAATTCTTTTGGATAATTTAATGTTTATCACTAAATAAACTTGCTTCAAGTCGAGAACAATATAAATATGTAAACATAACTTATATTTCAAACAAATTTACACTTTCAATGAAGTCGGTTTCACAGAAAACGGTTTCATTATTCAGATATGTAATTTACACTTTTATTCTTTCTGATAATAAGAAACAAATTAATCTGAAAATAAATTGTAGCGAACAGTGCATCCGGTTTCTCAGAAACCAATTTTAATAAAAGTATGAAAAATAAAAATACATGATGAAACCGGCTTCACAGGGTTACCATAATTTTGCAATATCACAAAAAATTACCACAATCTTACAATACATGAAAAAAATTACAATTTTTTTAGATAATTCCCAGCGTTGGAGACACATACACTTATATCCATAGTGTAAGAGGGAATTATTTGAAAATTCTAGTGAGAAACACACATCCCCTTAACGGGCCGCTGAATACCTGATTTATCTCTTCCAACTTGCTTCATCCGGCCGAAGTGTGGGGAGCCCTTAGGATTGAGAATTCAACCTTTGCCATAAGAGGGAATTATTTGATGCACCTTTAGCTGCAAGTTGTACACTTGTACTATAATCTCACATCATCTTTCACTAAGAAAGGAAGGAAGGAAAGGGAAACTAGAAGTAGTAGCTGAGTCCAGCTTTGCAATGATAAGTGACCAATCAGGAATTGAGGACCACTGAATGTCCCACAAGTTTTTTTTTTGACAAGGAATGTCCCACAAGTTTAGACACCACAGATTGATTTCCAATATTATTGTGTACTTCTTATTGTGCCATCATTTGAACTGCATTTCTTTTCCACTTTTTCTAAAGTGTACATCATTGAGGATGTTGATTTTGGGCTAAATAATGTTCTTACCCATACAAATATATTAATGGTGAATTAAAGAAAAAATTGACATAATTTCTCACAAGAATAATGTGTATATATTTGATTATTTTTTCCTTGGTTTGTATTTGCTCAATATTTGCTCAAAACGCCTCTTTTGTGGTTGTGGGTTTCTCTGTGTGAAGTGTGAACAAGAAATTTGAGCATCATGTCCGCAGTTGGTTCTGAAAGGATAACATTTGTTAGATGGTGCAAGGTTTGAATCTTACGGCGTACAATATGAGAGTATCATTCTTGAGCTCACGTTAGGAGGTGTACTCCTTATAAGTTTGTGGGAGACATACCTTCTTAATGAATCGTTGAGTACCTAATTTATATGTCTCAATTCTTTTCTCGGGCCGGGTATGGAGAACTCTTAGGATCGGAGATTCAAAACATTTTCTTACAAGAAATTAAATTATTGCGTGTGTACAATAATGTCATTTTGCACGGAAAACAAAACCTAGCTAAGGGTCTTTGCCCAAAATAATTACAGGAGCTAAGATGTTATTAAGGAAAATCTTGGGTAAATCAGATTGATTTTCCACTTAATCGAGAGTTAATGCTTTTGCGCAAAATCTTGAACTTCTTGATTATGTTCTTTTAATGCATAGCAAATCTATTTCATTATTGACTAATCAAGATTTGAAGCAATAAAGACTAGTTACAATATCGATATTCAGTGATAATAGTTGAGCTTAATAATTATTGACGCAGATTTTTCTGAAAATATACTTTTGAAAGAAACAATAAAATTTGATCCATGTATCTAACTTCCTCTGAAAGAGAAAATACATTGTGTTTTATGGTTGTGGCAGACATCATGTCTAAATTTGTTGCTTCACTCAATAATCCTTCTCTATGTCTTCTTATGCACTTTTTCTTGTTACTGCCATTCTTTTCAAAATCTCATTGTATGATATTTATATCTTATACTTGTATATCATTTTATTGTATTATTTTAATTGAATTTATACATATTATGTCGGATATCTTATACTTGTATATCATTTTATTATATTTATATTGTATCGGATATCTTATACTTTTATTATTATATCTTAATTGTATTAAATACTTACATTGGACATTATGTTCATATAATCTAATCTTGTTGTGACTATATTGTATCGGATATTTATATATCATGTTTATATTGTATGGAATATTTGTATTGGACATTGTATCGGCAATGTCTCCGAAGATTTAATATAATTCAGCAGAGTATTTCTAAAAAATGGATTGGCAAGAAAAATAAATATTATATTGTATTGGTTAAAATCACTCCAACCAAAGAAGAAGCAGATAGTTACATAATCATTTAAAAAGAACTCATCCTCCCCAAGAAGCTGCACAGTACAAGGAAGCAGCAAATTGAAGAGCGAACAAATCAATGCTACAGACATATCTAACTATCCTTAAAACATTCCTCAATTCTAACCCTCATCAAATCTGCTTTCTTCTTAGTACCTAAGACCTTTAGCAACCTCAAAGAAATGAGCAACATTTTCTTCTGGAGTCCCCACAACAATCCCATGTCCAAGATT
The DNA here is from genome assembly GCA_037834125.1 of Lippia alba. NCBI lineage: Eukaryota > Viridiplantae > Streptophyta > Magnoliopsida > Lamiales > Verbenaceae > Lippia > Lippia alba. The sequence goes on along the minus strand of JBBMKE010000009.1, from coordinate 16,237,648 downwards.
CAAGATATGCTTCCCTTTCCCTGCTTTTCTCACAGTATCTTTTATTCTCTCAGTAATGAACTCTTTCGAACCGAAAAGAACACCAGGGTCAACATTACCTTGCACAGCCACATTTGGGCCCAGTCTTCTTCTTCCTTCAGCCATATCAACCGTCCAATCCAGGCTAACAACGTCAACGCCTGTGAGTGGAAGCCTCTCGATCAAGCCGCCAGAGCCGCTTGCGTAGAGTATCAATGGAAGACTTGGATGGGTTCGTTTGACTGTGTCTACAATCAGTTTCAAGTAAGGAAGACTGAACTCCTCAAAGTCAACAGGGCTAAGTTCAGTGGCCCACGAGTCAAAAATCTGAACAGCTTGAGCTCCCTTGTCGGCTTGGTACTGGATGTATCTGGCCATGGAGGTTGCAAACTTTTGAAGTAGTGCGTGAAGGACCTAAAGGAGGAGTAAATAGTGAATGAGTAACAAAATCTTTAATGAATGGTTTTATTTGGCAATTTTGGCCCAAAACACAATTTGTTATCAAGAAGTTTTGTTTAGAAGGTGTTTGCAAAAACTAATGATCTTGGAAAAGTTACGGTTGTAGCAAAAGTTATAAGTTGGAAGTGCGAAATTTTTTTGAATAATAGGAAAAAGAAGCTAAAATGAAAAAGGAAAATCCGTGAAGGTGCTTCTATCTCTAGCTTATTTTAGACAGTAGCAAAACAAAACACTGAATTTCTGCTCTTCTTTTAAAGCTATGTAAAAAATCACTTTATTATAGTTTACAACACGTGTTTGTTTTAGATTGTACTTACTGTCTAGTGTACTAAATGAAAGATTTAGGAAAAACAGTTTAACACCCTTTAGCACAAGGACTATTCTTCCTAGCAGTTAATAAGTGAGCATCAAAAATTTCAGTTCTTATTAACAGAAAAGCCAAAATTCATCCTATATTTCCAGAAGTAGTAAGTCGGATTCTTGGCTCAAGAATGAGAGAATGTAAAAGCTAGAAGCATAAATCACCTTTGGCTCTGAGAAAGCAAGTTTCTTTATTTTCGAGAAGTGCTTAGATGAACCTCCTTCAACAACATATGAAGCCAGGGTGAAAGGAGCTCCAACAAAACCTAATACTGCTGCTTCATTATTTACCTGAAGAGGATAACAATGGGTTAATAAGAATGAAGCTGTCATGATTAAGTAGATTTCAAACTTTATTCTTCTTTTCTAATTTATAGTGGTTAAAACAACTTTTGGTTTAGAAAAAAATGAACCATGCCATATACATTAACATAGTAAAACTCAGAACATGGATAAAGTAAGTGAGACCTCCTTGCGCAAGATTGTTAAAGCTTCCCCAACATAAGGCACCGACTCATCAGGAGTAAATTCTCTCACTTTCTCAACATCAGCAGCAGAGCGAATTGGATCAAATATGATAGGACCTTTACCTTTAACAATGTCGAAAGGTATGCTCATACCAGTCAAAGGGGTAAGAATATCAGAGAACAAGATAACCTGAAATGCATGAAAAGAATTGGTTATAATTAATCAGGTTCATTTAAATTGTTGGGAAGAACAGTCCAGCTTATAAACCAAATGAAAGCCCTCTTACCCCATCAGGTTTAAACACATTCCATGGCTGAAGAGAGATTTCCACCACAAGATCCACATTTTCTGATCTTTCACGAAAGGATGGATGCTTCTCACAGAGGGTTTGGTAACTCTATCGTAATCAGTTAAATAAATGTGGCTTCAGTATGACAAATAAAGTGCAATAAACACGAATATCAATGAAATTAACAAGAAAAATGCTTGTCTATGTTTATGATCTTTGATATATTCAAATAAAGGAACATTTAACAATCACAAATAACTTGATAGTTATTTCTAATGAAGAAAAGAGTTGCATATGTGTTTAGTGTAATAAACCTGCCTTCATGTACCTCCCAGCTTGTCTCATAAGCCAAACAGGGGGTCTCTCGACATCCTTCCCTCGCGCAGCATTAAGCAACAATGGCTCAGTAGCATTTACAGCTTTGGGCTCTGCAACAGCTCCTGCAAAATAAAGTGCAAATTTCCAAATACTAAGCTAGCTTATTCGTGAGAAACACAAACAAATGTTTGTTATTTGAGCACACAATTCATCACTAATTAAACAGCATATGACTAGCATTCTCTGTAAACTACGTTCAGCAATAATCAGTTTACATAGCCATTACAACTGAATTGTTGAGTGTCTCGATCAAGTTGCACGCCAAGAACAATTAAATCGACAACTTTCTTGAATTCACGACCATTTCCAGGAAATAAGCAACCCCCAATTAATTAAAGAACGATTCAAAGCAGAATAATTTCTGGGTTTTCAACAGATCCTCAATTTTCACCGAAAGAAGGGCAAAAACACAAATTACATCATCATCAGAATCAAAATCATAAACGAGAAACAAATTACCTCCGAGAGAGCAAACGAATTTGGGTCTGTGATTGGAGAGAGGGGCGAAATTCAACTTAGCAGAGATTGAGGAAACAGAGCCGCCATAGATGCACGCCATTACTTGGCCACTCCTCTTCCGGGAATGATGGGAAAACAAAATTGGAAGTCTGCTCCGAATCTGGACGACTCCCTGGAAGAAGCAAGTTGAAGTGAAGAAAAAGGTTTATATGAGAGAGAGAAGGAAGAAGATGATGAAGATAAGAAATCTGGAAATCTAATCTGATTTCAATGTTTTGGCCAAGTCCTCGCCACCTTCTGTCCGAATCGACGCGCAGTGGGTCCATTTTTTCCGGGGATATTTACCTTTTCTTTTCTCCCTTCAAAATTCATTAATTACCATAAGTCCACAACTCTTTTCATTTTTATTAATTTCTTTTTTCCTTTTTCATGAATAATCGTTAATAAATAATAACCACAACTCCAAATCCGATTCCTGAATCGTTCAAGACGAGTAATGTTATAGCATTTCTCCATTCATGAAGCTCATCATTCTTCTTCCCAATGGAGTTTAACATGGCAGATTACAACAATAGGTAGAATTTGTCATAATAATCTATGATATACGAATACTATGGCACAATGCAACGAGTTTGTTGGTAATAATCTATAACGCACAAATACTTTGACACACAACACTATGGTACGCGGCACAACACAATTTTAGAAGTTGACGCACAACACTATGGCACACGGCACAACACAATTTTAGAAGTGCTGGTGATTCAAGGTCACAACGGGTGCTACAACATGATATTAGACAACACCGGCACAATTTTAAAAGTATTCATACATGGTGAGAAATGGTCTGTCAGATTATTCATTCAATTGCAGCATAAAAGAATTCTGGTAATTACTCTTTAAAACCCTGGTTTCAATCTGTATATTCAACACAGCGTATGCAATCGCACATATTCACAAAATAAAGGCCTGGGCTCATCCACATACAAAATCTTGTTCAAACCGAGGTATTTAAAAGCATATAACACCAAGAATTGCTAATATTAATTAGATAAGACATCATCCCACTGCAAAATTGTACTTAAGAAAGAAATCACTTCCCGAAGGAGTGAGCAAGAGTAACACAGAACAAGTCTGAAGCAACAAATCCAAAATAAACAAGGCAAAATGTAGAAACGCTGCAGCGAAGACTTAGTATCCACCCTTGAGATCATTGACCACATCATACGGGATAGGAGTGACAGTCTCTAGTGTGGCACCTTCCACCATGAAACCAGGTTTAGGCCCCTCTGGCTGCCTCTTGGTGCTGATGATTTTACCTTCAGCCTTGGCCTCTGCCTTCAACCGATCATTTCTTTTGATTCTTTCTAGAATTTCCTCGTGGCACCTTGAGGGCTGGACATGTTCAATACGCACATGGATTCTCTTGCGAATGATTCTGTTACCAACCTGCACACACAACCACACGAAAAACAGCTTCAGCTTAATTGTCACAAATTTAACCAAGAAGGTTCAACTTCGCCTCCAATAATGCATACGCTAGAGCGTATGTCGAAGAAACAGAATAGCAAGATAGAACAGATATGCAAGACGATTATTTTCATTAAATAGAGTTGACAAATAGTCTCAGACATCCAAGGAAGGATAGAAGCAGCATAAGCTCTCAAGCCTGGCGAAGGCGAAAGCTATCAGGCGGCCACTGCGAATGTTTTGAGAAACAAGCCTTAGATATTGTCATCATCGATATTAAATCCGACTCACAAAAAACAAGTCAGAAAGGTTGAAATATCACCAGAAAATTTCTGAGAATGCATCAACATTTCCATCCACACACACACTTTTATCTGTTAATCAACAATCAGTAAAATTTCGCAAGTAAATGAATCGAACCTTCATCAAACTAGCACAGAAATTTCCAGATTCATAAAGTAAAACTAAGAACACAGCACGTAATCTCCCCTTACAACTACCTAGGAAAACATTTCCGTCTGAACTACTTATGCCTACACTAAAATTGAAACCTAGCACAGTATACTTAAAGCATTACCACGACCAACCTAAACACTTACATATTCACAAATCTCACATAACCATTACCAGAAAACCATAAAAGCGAATGAAAATAGGATACCTGTTTGTTGACTTCAACGCCAACAGCGCGCTTGGTGACGTTCCAGACGCGACCAGTGCGTCCATGGTAGAACTTGTGCGGCATACCCTTGTGGATGGATCCATTAACTTTGACATCAACATAATCTCCGACTTTGAAGATCCGGAGATAGGTGGAGAGATGAGTCGGACCCTTCTTCCTGAATGGTCGGGAAAAGGAATCCCTGGTGCGAGCCCTAACTCCGTGCCCAGCCGGCATTTTTGCTTCTTCTTTGTGCTCGACTGCGTCAAGTGTGTGCAGAAACAGGGAGACGGAGACGAAAGGCTTGTGATATTAATATGAGGCAGGAATTAGGGTTTTGGAGGGGAATGGGCTTACAGTGAATACTAAGCGAGTTTGTTGGGCTCAAAAAATGGAATTGGGCCTTTTCGTAACATGTTGAACTGGATACTTGAAATTTAAAATTATAGGTCTAAGATAACATACAAGACTCAAATTTAAATATGTCATTCCATATTTTAAAATATTTTGATTCTCTTTATTAGAAAATTCTAATTTAGATCTAACAACTAATTTGATTGGTCATTCTCTTTAAATATATAACAAGTGCATAGTATTCGTTCCTCGTTACACTTATTCAACCAAACCCAATTTAAGCAAGAATTACCCTTCTTTGTTTCAACTTGTTTCTTTGTGATGCAATGTGATAAAATAATAATAAATATCCAATTAATATTATATGCATGTATCTAAGAAACTATGATTATTAATTTTGCTGTGTCCTCTTTTTCAATGACAATATATATAAAATAAGTTGCGTTCATTTCAATTACAAAAATGAATCGAGAAACAACCATCATGGCTTATATACACCAACTTAAGTTTCACCAGTCCAAAAGCTTCAGAAGCAGAAGCTACATCAAAACCACTAACGTCTAAAATTAGTTACAAATAGCCAGAATCACTTGACTTGCCTCCACTTTTTTACATAAAAGTTATGCTATGACACAGTCTTTAAACCATGCTTCTAGCATCCGCCATTGCCAAAAACCAAGAACTTTTCGTGAGCAAATTTCGTCCATCTTCAAGGAGATTTTTTAGCAGCCCAAGGGCAAACTTCGAGCCTGTTTAACCAGAGACAGGTCCATGTATTAGCTATCTCGAATGCATGAATTCCATACACAAAGGAAATGGAAATGAAAATGGTGACGACATACAAGAATTTTTTAGTGTCCAATGTATCATATGTTTCAGAAAGGAAGAATCCAGATCCAGTAGAACACCCCAAATCATAGCAATACATGTCAGGATCTTCGAAGCTCTGTTATCAAACAGCCTTGGATAAATAATACAACTCAAGAAATGTCTGCGTTTAAATTTTAGCAAGTGCAAGAAAAGATCGAACCTCATCGTATTTACCAACCTCAGCTGAATCTGCTTCATCGTCAACCTGAAAAGGGAGAAAGAACCGCGTCACTCCATTGCTAGCTAAAATCTTGTACTTTTTATGTAAAGGGAATAAAAGCTATAGCCCTTTTGGTATCTATATATTGTAAATCACCAAAGTCTAAATATGCTCATTCCATTACTCCATGACACTTGCAAACAAGAAATCAATTATGTTCATTTATAAAATTACCCATTCTGTCTTACTTTCCTCCTGCAGCAAAAGCTTCAAATAGGCCGAGTTAACTTTCTCAGCTTGAAGAACAAAGGGCTGCCTCTCCTAGGAAGACAATAAATGCACCAACAAAAGATATGAGAAAGAATAGTTTAACTTATATCAAGAATTACATTTACACCCAGATGCAGTCTCATTAAAGGCACACCTCTTTCGACATGTTCTTCCAAGTCTCGAATCCTTTCTTATCTCTCTCCACATCATCTCCACCCTTAAACGTCTTCATAAATTCTTCCCTACAAAAGCACCAAACAACAATGTTCTCACATCTTTACTAAATCCAAAATCTACCAACACGCTATCAATTTTCCTTTTCTTTTTTTTCCCCCACAAATCAAGAAGCTGCTACGATTCTAAAGAACAACAGCATCTCAACATATAACCAGACTTATTTGAGTTTGTTCCTTCATAAAATACAGAATCACTTTTTCCTTCCTTCCCAGTCAATAAATCAGCACTAATTCGATATATCAACAAGAACGAAGAAGATAACCTACATAAAAAAATGAAAAGCCGATCTGGGCTGGTCCTGAATCTTCAGCCTCTTCGTATTCCCCTTCATCAACTCACACTCGTGCATATCAGCCAAAGCAATTGCCACCGAAACTCCACACCTCTCGCTGCAAAAATGCATCACATATCTCACTTACAACGCATTTCACCATTATTAGCACACAAAAATCGAATACAACAAACCGAAACAACTCAAGAACACCAAACCATTACAATTGAAGAAGAAAAGACGAGTAGGGAAATTAAGTCGAACCATTTTTGAAAGGCGCTGCCATCCGGGCCGCGACGAATTGCGCGGACCCTTTTTCTCGACTGATACACCATTTCATCACTCGAAAAACCACCCCTTAAAGCTCTGGCCTTTATATTGAAATCGGTGAATGTTCATTTATAGATGCAACTCTAGTGACCTTCACTATCAAGCTTCAACAGTTAACACTCTGGGCCACGCTAACTTGCGCTCTCGCGTAGGATAGCCTGATGTTTAATGTTTTAGGTTCTAGGGCATGTTTGTGTGCCAGGGAAAAAAAATAATAAAAAATCTCCCAACCGAAACCCAAAACGGAATATGACAAATACGAATTATGTAATTCACTATAAACTTATTTTTCTACGAAATTATCGCGTAACCAAACGGGGCATAGCCGCGTGGGGAACATGGTGGCGCATTTTAGCGGAGAAAAATATAATTATTGTGGTGATTGAGGTGGCGGGAGGAGCAATTATTAGAAAGCAGAAAGAGGAAGGATTTCCCGCGGTGACTCAAAAGCTAAAAGCGCATTCCACTATCCCCATTGCCATTTGCGACACCTTAAAGTCGTGTTCTCAATCATTTGTATAGAGATGGTTCCACCAGAGACACGTCACAGTTTACACGTCAGCAAGCAACTTAATAAATTTGATCCGACCCATTTTTTGCTTTTCAATATCCATGGTCCAGTCCGGGTCGGGTTCGGATCTATTTATCGGGTTGTAGAGTATAATCCATTGTGTAATATAGGAAATGATGGATGGAGACTTTAATGGTGGGTGGTGGGTGGATTGGACGTGAAGTGATGGATGGAGTAACATGAATTGGGCCTAACAGAAGAAATTAATAAAGGTAATTTCAGTTGCTTAATTTGGTATAATCAAAGGATTGGATTGATTGAGATGACTTGGGGAAGATTTACACCCCAAAGATTTTGCAATTCAATGCAGATTTGAGCGATTACCCTTTCAGATTGATCCCTGCATCAGACCATTGGATTAAAGACATGGATACGGAGATACGAACATTACGGAAATACTTCAACATTGTTGTGTCAAATGTGAAAATTATGCAACGGCTAGAAGTCAAAGAATGAGATCGATAGAGCATAATACCATCGGATTAGACATAGATTCATCATACAACATATTACAAGAATCATGTACAACAAATCCAAACATAAAACGAACCCAAAAATACCAAACCATCAATCAAACAATAACATCCAAACCACAAAATATTAGCAATTTATATACTTAAAATATCACACCCTTCTGAGAGACCAATCACCTCATGTTCAAAGGATTAGTCTTTTTCTTGCTTTGCCTCGTCGGAATCGGCACTTGAATGAACCCAAACTTCTTCCTCTGCACAAAATACTGCTTCTCGACACTCCCATCAGCGGTTGGCTTAGGAGGATGCAAGATAAGCCGGCTCTGTTCCCTCAGCATTTGGCTCAGAGAAATATGTTCCCTCTCTGAATGATTCTCTACATGTCTCTCCACCATGACATCGTCCTGTTGCAGGATCAGCTTCCTGCTCAGAATATCACCGATCGAGGTTGTTGACCTAAGACCGCCCGTTGATTTGTCCTTCGTTTCATATGGTTCATTCCTGTGGCCCGGATGTGAATTCCTGAACTTATATTTATTGGAATTCTTATCCACTTTGCTGGATTTTATGTTTTCCTTTGAGATTTCCTCAAATTTCTCAAGAATGGGAACTTCAAGGTGGCGAGCCTCGTTCGACTTATGAATGCCGTTTGTATCCATGAATTTGGTCTTGCATAAATCTTCGGCTTGTTGGGCTTTTCTCAAAAGAGCTCTATACTCTTCGAACGAAATAGTGATCCCTTCATTTTTGCTCAAAGAAACATCTGATTTATCTTTTATTTCAGAGAGCGCAATAGCTTCTATTGCTTTTGCAGCTTCTTCCATTTTCTTGGCTGCATTTAATCTCATTTCCGCCATTCTAATACTGTTCTTCGTTCGTTCTATCTCCGTCATCGCCTTAATCACCTCGTATCTTGAAGCTTCTGTCATCTTCTTGAACTGCTCCACTTCATAATTCTCTTGCTTGAGTTCAGTGCAAATAGTCATTTCGACTTTCCTGTCTGCATCGGGCTTTCTACTAGTGATGTGATGATTCTGCTCTAAAGACAAGATCCCTTCAGAATTGGGGTGCTGAATTTTCGTTCTGCTCATTTTTTTGTTCAAAGACTCTACTGCTGCTTGAATTACAGCAAGATCTCCAGATGTTTTGTTGAGGTTTAGTTTTGCCTGATTCAGCTCCATGAACATCAAACC
>JBBMKE010000009.1:16203861-16215890 GCA_037834125.1 Lippia alba | reverse complement strand
TCAACCTAATAAATATATAAACCTAATGAATATATTTATACATACACATTTTTCACCAAAAATAAAATCAATATATATAGAACTAAAATAAAACATAAAAAAAATTACATACCTTCACTGTGGGCCGCGTCCGGCGTGGGTGGTGGTGGCTTGACGTCCGGCGGGGTGGTGGCTTTCTCCGGTGAGGCGAGGCGGGGGGCTGGGTAGGGTCGCCGGTGGGGTTGTGTCGCCGGAGAGGGGGAGAGTTTTGTGCAGTGTGTGTTTGTGGCGAAATGGAGGAGAAAGGGTCCAGATCTAGATCTGGATCACATTTTAAAAAAATATATTTTTTTATTAAAATCGCGGATTTGGTACACGACTGCGAAAAAAATAATAAAAAAATATACAGTCGTGGATCTCGTCCACGACTATCAATAAAATATAATAAAAAATTACAATCGTAGTTGAGATCCGCGATTTTGAGTAAAATAATATTAAAAAATTAAAATTTGTGGTTGCCACCCGCGATTAGCAGTAAAAAATTAAACCCCCACAAGGGGTACTTTATACACAAGATTTGGAAATGGCGGTATTTTAAAAAATCTCTCAAAAGTTACGTATCAATGAACTCAAACACAAGATACATTATTAAACTAATATACCAAACTGATAAATTAAACCAGTCAGTAATGTTTTATATTTGACCAAATTCAGCAAATATAGGTTTTATATTTTTTATTCAATATCTCACTTGAGTTCGAATCAATTCAATAATCACAAAATTGATTCCATTAAAATATATAAACTCAAAATTCTGAACCATAAATGATGATAACTGAAACTATGTATCTGGACAAGAAATTGGGTAGCATACTAGCATTAGAACTGCATGATCAATCATCACTTTCTTAGAAAGATAGCAAAAGAATAATTATATCTACCCATATACCATTTAATAATAAGTTAATGTTTATTAAAAAAACACACAAAATTAATAAATATTTCAAATATCCTACTCAATCGGTAGCTCAGCGGCATGGTTCAAACGTTACACTGGTATCCTTAATTCTGTCATTTGATTTGCAGGGGCTAAATCTTAATTATTATTTTTTTGGTCCATAGGGAACCAACAAAACAACTAAGTGTTGGCAATATCTTCTTCAAGCTTTAAGCCCGCTGGGGGATCCTCCCAGAAAACTCTATCTTGAGTCAGCTGCTGTCCAAGTTTTGCAATAGCATCAGCGAGGCTATTCTTTTCTCTTCGTATGTGTTTCAATTCACAAACCCGGGGCTGCCGTAACAGTCTGCGGCAGTCTTGGATGATCTCGCCCGGCCCAACGGATGCTCTTCAATTTCGCCCCCGTTAACCAATTTAACCACAGACTCCGAATCACTCTCCAGCTCAATAAATTGATATCTCCTATCCCAAGCAACCTTCCCTAAGCCCCATCAACTCCGCAGTGACGATGGAGGTCTCGCCTAATTTAATAGCGAACCCTGGCCCATCTCCCTTCGTCATCACGCACCACCCCACCCGCAGTCGCGGTTTTGCTGTTTCCATACAAACTCCCGTCAACATTGAGTTTAAACCACCCAGCTCTTGGTCGCTGCCAAAGGGCCTTTTGTGCAGAGGCTTTCTTTGGATCTTTCCTTCGTTGCATGCCCTTGATGGCTAGAGCAAGCTCCTTAATACGTCCCAAGGTGATATTAACAGGTTGGAGTTTCCGTTGGTAACTCCACCTGTTACGGGCTTCCCAGATTTCCCAAATGCTAGCAACAAATATGTACCACCACTCACAATTGTTAACTAGCTAAGGTATTTATTTCACCTATATGTCGAAATTATAACTTATTTCTACTATTAAATATCTTGATTATTTGAATTTAAATTATCAACTGAGTAATAACTTGTAATTCAAGAGTCTGAATTCTGAAACATAACCAAGTATAAGAAAAGCCAAATAGCCCACAATTCCCTTTTCAATTTAGATTACTCCATTGGGCCTAACATAAAACAAGTAAAGGAGATTAATATCTAGTAACAAACCATAATTCTAATTACAATTATATCTTTGCATCTTAACACAATTAATCTAATTTTAACTACACTCAATAAAATAAACACAACATGACTTATAAAAAATAAACACATATTTTCTTTTCCAATTTTCAAACTTGTAAGCCCTTGGGAGAGACATTCTCCATTGTTTTTCCCTCCAACTGCAGGCACCCCTCTTTGACCTCATCTGCCTCCCTTTTGTACACATACTTCTTAGAAGCCCAGAAAAAGGCACCCAGATTGATCACAGACAAGATCAAAAGAAACCCATAATAATAATCCAAATGTGAATCATTCACATTCTTACCAATCCAGCTCTTCCCTCCATTCCTCCCTGTAATCTGATCCACCACAGTCACCAAGAAGCTATTCAAGAAATTCCCAACTCCGATCCCGCTAGTAAAGAACGTCGTTTACTTAAACTGAACACTTCCACAATGAATGGAGAGAAAAACCTTGTGGCCGGTCGTACACTTAAACTGAACACTCTTTCACATTGATTGGTAATCGTAGCATGGGCCAGACTAGATAATGACGAGAGAGAGAGAGAGACTGTTTATATTTGCCGTTTGATTTGTGTCTAGGAAAAATAATCCATCAATTAAGTAGCAAATATAATGCATTCGTCCATATAAATGGTTAGGCCACAGGATCTGGACTAAACTTTCCCCACATTGAAGGACAGAAGAATCTTATTATACTTGGGTTGACTAAGAATATTGGAATCCTCAAAACAACAAGAGAAAAATGTCTTATACATTGGACCAAAAAACCATGTTCCAAGTAATAAGGACGTCTCATATTCATGTGATCAGGATTATATCAATTATATACCCCTAAAAATCTTTCCTCCAACAAGAACGTGTAATTATGTAAATTTTCTCTTTAAATTTCATTTATAAACCAACTCTTTCAGATTATTTGAAAACTATAAGATGCCAAAAAAAAAAGTAATAATAATAATAATAATAATAATTAACACTCCCTAAGCTCACCTGAACATGGGAGTATGGTGGAGGCGGCGTTTTCTTGTATTGATGTAATATTCCTGGTCCAACTCGTAAAGCTCCATCGGATCACTGGGAAGCTCAAGCTTGAACCGTGCGAAAGCAGCAACAAGAACCCTAAAAATATCGCGGCCCGGGTGCCTAGCCGTTCTTGGTTTGTGCCTGTACACTGGCACACCTATGTAGAAGATGATCAAAGATAGTATAAGGCCAACAGTTGGGATTCCATACCCCAATCCCCATCCCAAGTTCTCTTGAATGTAAACAAGGCCAAGTGTTGCAAACAATGCACCGGTGAATGCACTGAACATCCACCAATTGAAGAAAGAGGCTTTTAGCTTCTTCTCGTGAGGGTTGAAATCATCAAACTGGTCTGCGCCAAAAGTGGAGATGTTTGGCTTGGTTCCACCCGCACCGATGGCTATTAAATACAGAGATGCATATAGATATGCGACATGCGTTGGATTTGCCTTGTCGCATGGTTGGTTTTTGCAGCTGGTCTTCAATGAGACCTCCACGGTTAAGAGTATCATTCCCTGTAGATGGTTATTCACATCGTCAAAGTTCTCCAAACTAAGCTACATGCTTCCAAAGTTTTCTATATTACACAAACTTCCCTTTAAGGTTTTGAGAAATTACAAAAACTTGTCCTATCAAACCATTTACATTATATTTGGATCGTTGAGTTTTACTTATATTATCACTATTTTTCCCATTACAATACCTAGCATTATTTGAATTTAAATTAGTAACTACAAATAATAAGAGCATGCATTAAGCCAAATCCCATATGAAATATCTGGGGTCGTTTCAATAATTTCTCAAACAACAAGGAAGGTGTGTACGTATAACTAGGCAATTATATATATATATATATAGTACGCTGTCGCAATTTCGCTAAGATAAATATATAGCGAAATCCCTGCCCCATTTTAGCTCGATTGATTCAAGAAGTACTATGACTTACAACGTTGCACTTACTCCATGATTGGCTGAGTTTGACGGAACGAAATAATATTTGGGCAAGAACTCACCGTAACAATATGTTATACCTACCCTAATTACATGTCACGAACAAAGCACTCATATTTAAAGAATACATGAAGTTTATAAATCATGACTTACAATGACATAGATTAGGGATGAAATAGTGAAGGTCCAGAATCGTCCCAAATAGGAATCAGCAATATACGCCCCAAAGATTGGAGTAATCCACACAGAGCCAGACCAGTTGTTCACATTCCTAACTGATGAAACATTATCTTCCTGGAGTTTTGTTGTTAGATAAACCACCAAATTTGAAGCTATCCCATAGAATGCCATTCTTTCAAACACTTCATATCCTGCACACAAATATATATATATAGTACCCCTTCATAAATTTATCCAAGAAAACACACACACAGATAATAGTGAGATCATATATATATATGTATGTGCAAAGTAACAGTACGTACCAACGAGGAAGGCACAGGCCTTCCATTTTCCGGTTTTCTCCGCGGAGATGTGGTTTCCTCGGAGATCAACCGTGCCGTCTAACGTGCACCCTTTTGCCTCCATTAATCCTGAACTGCTCCAAGATGAATATTTTCGAGAGTTAAGGAAGAGATAACGTATATATGTTGGGAATGGGGAAATGGTTCGCAGAGATCGGGTATAAGTAGGCAGTCTGCTACTATTGGTCTGCAAGAGGGGCAGCAAATTGTATCCTATGGTATGTACGTGCCTGTGCGTCTTTTCTTGTTTTTTTCTGGTTATTCAACAATTATCACTTAACTCGCCAGTATTTTAATTAGGAAGAATGATCAATCACGTTACAATTGTGTTGCGCCTTATTAAAATAATTACTATTTACTATACGACTTATAATATGATAATATGTGTTATGCTGGTTTAATGAAAAAATTTATATTTATATTGAATAGTGAAGCAGCAAAATTCTTTTTTAAAATGACAAGAATAGTGAAGTTTGCATGAGTGTGCGGGTTAATAACTTAATATTAAGGGGGTAGATTCCGTCATGCAGCTTCTATGATTCGTTTTCAAGAAGTGGGAAGATACTTCATTTTCCTAGTGTGAATGTTATTGTTAATAATGTTTGGTGTAGCCTAATTTCATGTTATCCATCAAAGCAATCAGATTGGGACACCTTATAATTAATCAAATTATTGTCCACCCCCAAAAATAATCTAGCATTACCTTTCACTAATCTGGATAATTGAAATTTAATTATCCCTCAATGGCATTATGTGGAAAATTCGTTTCGTAGACATTAATTCAGTACAAAAGAGGAAGCTCAGGCTCAGCTCTTCGATCAAAGATGGAAAACGTGCAAACGCAGTAGTTTTTATTAATTATTGCATCCATCTTCTTTTCTATCTCACAAAAATGACATTTTATTTGTCGCAATTTAAAGACGGCAAACGTGTAAATACAATAACTTTTATTTGGACCATAAATATAATGTGAATTTCAAGTGATGATTTATAGTGAAACATTCTGTGGGCAAACACAGGCAAGTATTCTGGAGAGGGAAAAATAAAAAAAACTTCAAAGTATCATCATTATTCGTCCCTACCATTTCAAGACTCTTCTACTTATTATCCTTCCTAGTCGTCTCAAAATAATTATCTATTCACCATGATTGACCAAGCTAACCCGCAGAACTCCCGTACAGAGCCTCCTGCCCCTGCCACTAAATCGGTTATTTCTTAATCACCCCCTCGTATTTTGATGCTTGTTCAGCTTATCGACTTATAGATGCAGATAAAATTAAAAATCAAAGGGCTCGAATTCGCTTTCTTAGTCATATCGACAGGTTTCATGAGGAGATTGGCCCTCAGAGTGAAAAGGAGTGCAAGATCCACCATCGTCCATTAATGCTGAGAATTGAAAAACAGAGACAAGTGAAGCTATTAATGCTACAACTAGTACAATCAGGTTCCAAACTATAATTTGTGTAACCATATTACACGAGTTAATTTGGAGAAACATACCTTCAAACGCCCAATCCTTGCTCTACCACTAGATCAATACTTCCAAATCAACTCGGACCATTTGTCAAACCTGTCATTTTTTCATTCTTGTTCTTGTTGATCAGTTACTTTCATACCGGAATTAACCCAGACATATTTTTTGGAAAACTAATTAATATTATCACGACTTTACATATTTTTTGCACCTACACTCATTTAGAGCAAACATCAATCGTCTTAGAATTGCAAATGGAGATTAAAGGAAGCAAGCATCAATCGTCTTAGAATTGCAAATGGAGATGTACAAGCAAGGTTATACGACAACACTAATCAAACTTCTAATTTTCATAATATCTTTTCTTTTCTTTTTTTTTTTCTATATCTCATTTAATTGAACCGAGCGACAAATAAGTTTCGAAACCCCTAACCTCCTAAAAAATTAGACAAAATTTGTTTCTTATAATTTAGCTAGTTACCGATTTAGAGCCGGCCCTTTGGGTATTTTTGAATATTAATACTCATTAATATGTTGCATGCAAGTGAGGGCAAGGTTATTAACATGGACTTAACAATAATTGTAAGCTCTTCCAAATAGGTACGAAGGGCGAGTTAAGTCGATGTTCCTTTCCCCGGCCATCACGATCGACACTAACGTGATGAAGAAAATGAGTTAAAATTCACTTGTTTCTGTGTCGCATCCCTACCACATGAAACTTCATCCTCGAGACTCGAGATGGTGGAAAGAATTTTGAAAATGTAATTTTTTTTATTTTTTATTTTTAATCAAACCAAATCAGCTCACAAAAATATAAAACTCTCTATATCAATGAATTCGAACTCAAGACATCTAATTAGATAAATTTGCCAATCGCCAAACTAATCCAATTGGTATTACTTTATGTTAGAAAGAATTCTGCAAATGCAAGTTTCATGTTTTCGATTCAATACCCCATTTTATTTGGATTCAAATCAGATACATAAACACAAAAATTGATTCCATTAAAACACATAAAACCCAAAATTCTGAACAATAAATGATGATAGCCGATAGGTATATCTGGACAGGAAATTGGGTAGCATTAAAACTGCATGTTTTTGGTGTGCTATATTACTGTAGGGAAGACTGTCTCCTGTCAGCAAGGCACGAGATAGACAAGGTACTAAACCTAAATCTAAGAAGAATCAAAGGCTGGACCAATGCTTTCAAGATTCCCTCAACAACACTGCACTCTTTACTTAACCCACACCAGCAAAACTCCCACCAAATAGGCCACAACAACATCATATAGTCTGAATGAGGCCTCAACCCGTGGAGGCACCATTTGATCAAACTTGCTAGCTACTACTCTTTCCAATTACTTCTACCCCTCGAAATATAAAATTTCGTATAGCATACGAATAATTATTCACGAACCAGAAAGTGTTGCCAAAAACTGTATTTACAAACTAATGGAGGGAAAACAGAGGGGATGGGTACCTGAAATATTTTTGTAGTCATTACAAGGTATGTACTCACTCCATTGACTTCATTGAGAAGATGAGATTATAACTATTTGATGTATTCGATCTGTGATCAACAGCAGCGTAATAGCTGGAAATAGTATCAGTGGAAGTAGAAATTAGTTGTAACGTGCCATTAGTCTATTCGATGCATCATATTGTGACTGTACAAGTAAACTGCGCTGGTTTACACCTACTACGGAAGTAATAATGCTCTTTCTTTTCTTAATCTAACTCATCCTCAGATACTTCCTCTACTGGAAGTTCGAAATCATCAACCTCTTTAAAATATGCTCTCTGCTGTTCGATAAAATCTAGGGGTAGTTCACTGATGCTTTCTTCCTGCGAACATCTCTTCTGCAATATTATTTTTAAACATGAGAATTGAACAAAATTTTAGCAAGTAATAAGTTGTATCAGCACATGCAAGAAAGACAGCATTTTCAAGAGGCAAAACAAGAAAAAGGTGACAAAGTTATCATAACACCTTATTTTTTCTTGGTGGAATCGAAGCACGTTATTAATTGCATTAATTTGCTAGATTAACTCGGGATCACATTCTACAGGATGTCTTGCACTAATCTTGAGTTATCAGAAGTAACATTCAACCACTCTCTGCCAAAGTAGCAAGAGTGACAAAAAACTGACCAATTATGTAACTGCAGAATATCAGCCAGACATGTCTACACACCAGAAATAAATTCTTGAATTTGAGATTACCATATTAGTCTTCATCAGAATAACTAAATTTAATGAGGTACTGAACAAACCTAAAAATACAGAAAAGAGGTCATGCTATGAGACTCCCAAGAAAATTCTACTGCAACAATCAGTCCATGAACCATGATAGCCTCAATGATATTTACAAACCAACACAAAGATACGCATACTCAAGATGATACTTGCCCACACTGAGCAAATTCCTTAAGGTTGAGGCCCCTTTGAAAGAGAAAAGACTAGCTAAAAGGAACCAATCGATGTCATATGCCTAGTTTTCTGATTTCAATTTTTTACGGCTTTTATTTTTTTAAATATATGAATCTATTGGTGACATTAGAAATACTGAAAACTCAAATCCTAGTTGGAGTAAAAAAATGGATACCGAAGTGGAGACCATAAGGAAACAGCTTTCAAATGAATGACATAACTAGAGGGGATTTGGATCGGTAATCATATACATAAATACAAGTAACTAATGACCAGAGTCATTTTTCAGAATGTTTGGAAAGACAGTGCACAAACCTTTCTGCATTTGGCATTCGGATCTGTCCATGACTTTGAAGATTTCATACCTCCAGCTTCATCAAGATCAATCCTGAGCAGAATAAGCCATTAACGAATGTCAGCAGAGTGATCGCTATAGGGAAAAAATGAGAGGCTTAGAAGAGTTCAGATGTCCAGAAAATTTTGTTTAAACACCATCACTTTGTAAATGTGCAGGCATGGGTGAAATATGGGTGTTTTTGTGCGTGAATTGGGGGAGGGGGAGAGAGAGAAAGATCTACAGTTTGTTTTTGTTCCTCAGCACCGGGGGGCAGCTGGAAGTCGCAACGTCATTCTTCCTCTTTTGACTTTTTCTCCTAGGAGGTTGGTTCTTGGCTGCCACGGCAACAGATGACCCTTCATCTTTTGTTATTTGAATGTTAGAAGGTTGGAGAACCGACTTCCCCTTCTCCCTCGTTTTCTCACCCATGGAGCTAAAAGGGCTGGGAGGCTTCACTTTTTCCTTTGTTCTCTCTAGTGAGAAGCTAGAAGGATTGACAGATTCCTTCCCAGGCTCTTTTATTTTCAAAGCGGCGGAGGAGGCAAAAGGCATATGAACCTCTTTCTTTGCATTATCGACTTTCTCGGATGAACTGCTGGAATAATTGGCAATACCTTTCCTTAACTTTTCTTGACTTCCTCCTGAGGACCCAGACGAGTTCCAAATTCCTTTCACTTTCCCTGTTTTTCCATATGAAGAGCTATAAGTTTTAAGAATTCTGTTACCAGGCTCGAGATTGAGATTTCTGTCATCCCTCAGCTTTCGTCCCTCAAGTGGGATACGAGGAATTTGAATGTGATTCAGATAGTACTTCATTGTCCTAGGAGATGATTGAGTAAATGGTACAGCAAGACCCTTCCCTTTGTCCTTCCTCTTCTCAAGAGAAGTGGAATCAATAGCAGCCTCCCTTTCTTTCTTGGATTTTTCAATCGTTTCTCTTCGAATACTTGATGCATCATTACCGCCCACGCCACCTTTAGTAAGAACCAAGGCATAAATTAAAAACTACTATGCTTAAATTAAGTACATAAACATGTCACTGATACCCACATCGCACTTAAATTAAAACTGGAACAACATTACAAGCTCTGGAGCAAATCAAAATGGAACAATGGAGGTGGAATCCAATTTTATCATACAACGGGACAGCAGATCAGAAGTATGGATAACGCACAAACAGCAAACATGTTCAACAAAACACCTCAAATATACCTTTCCTGCACTTCTTAGACTTACCAGAGAAAGAACAAGAGAGATGGACATTGCAAAGTACACTAAATAGAATTCAACTTCGAAAGTATCACTTCAAATATAACAATGTTATTAGCATTTTCTCCCAGACACCAACAGACGCTACTCCAACAGGCGCACAACAAGTAGCCAGGCCAGAACCCAGATCACACAGAACAACTCCGTTAACTGCAAGCTTAAAAACCCTATAAACTTGCCTCCTATCCAATTCGCTACAATACACATACATAGCTCAATAGATACAGCAAATTACCGTGAGAAGAGGTCGAAGAGTTTTCCCGCGGAGGGGTTCGAAATTGAACCGTCCTGGAACTTCTCCCGGCGCCAACATTCGACGACCCAATACTGGTATCGGATCTATTCGACGACTCTGACCCCAATTTGTGGTTCGTGGAACTGGCATTGGACCTCAAAATCGACGACGGCGGTTTCGAAATTGAATTGGAATTAGACGAAGCGCAGACGAGCTTGCGCAGAGCCGAAGTGGGGATGAGATTGTAAGCATTAGTAATATCGGACAAGGGTTTTTTCTTCCGAGCCTCCATGGTTCTTCAACTCACATCTGCATCAAAGCTTGCTACCTACACCTCAGCGAGTAGAGAGAGAGAGAGAGAGATGCGAGGATGTATCAAAGCTTGAGGATTTACGCGAATTGGGTTTGTTAGCGAGATTTGCAGAGAGGAAAAATATATATTGTGGAGAAGGCGGGAAAAAGGTTGGGGATTCAAAGTGCACGCCTTGTGTGTGTGATTGTGGGTGGATTCTTGTGGTTGGGGAGAGTAATTTACAGTGATTTCCACCGCCTTCTACGGTGTTACTCCAAATTAATTTGGTAATTTATTACACCGATCTTATCTTATGTATTCCTGCTATAATGCATAATTAATTGCATATTAATCCATTTTTGTTATGTTGGGTTGTTGATGTATATTTGTAAACTTTTGACCAAATGTTACAAACTAAATATTTTCTATGGAATGGGCTACAATTTTACTTGATAGTTTGTGCAAAATATATATATATATATGTTATTGTTATGTAGTTTGTGCAAAAATTAAGAACACACAAAAATTCCGACCTGCCGGATTCGAACCAGCGACCTAAGGATACCAGCATCATACTACAGTCCTCCGCTCTACCAACTGAGCTAAGGTCGGTTTGATTTTACTTCTGTCTTTTCTAGATTATAACTATATAACAATATCACTTGTTTGAATTTCTATAATTGGGGGTGCAAAAAGATTAGGCTACTATAGCGTAAGTTGCAATGTTACATCAAAATCATTTTTTTGATGAAGCAATAAATATGATCAATGCTAAAATTATGGCACCGAACATCACATTATTCTACTAGAGTCGTGAAAGTCATAGTAGTCATGAGTCATAACAAATACTTTTTATATTCAATTTACATAAAACTAGCATGGCCAAACTAATGGAGTGAAATAACAAGTATTCTCTGTTTGTATCATCTATATAAATTGTTAGCATCTGTTATTGGGAAAAAAAATTAACATGTGGTATTTAATCAGAAGCTCTTCACTTTTTTTATTTGTTATCAATTGAGAATGAATTATTTTTTTATAAAGGTCTTGGTTATTTTATCTAACTAGGATTTTATTTAAATAGCCAAGTAATTTAATATTTTTACTTTATTAGATAACAAACAATTGGTGTGTGGTGTTAATAATAATTTTGCCCTTGCCTCAAATTATGTGCCTAATGGTTATGTCTGGGAAATTCTTGCACGTACCGGGTGTGGATCTCAGTGCACGCACCCACCTATTTTTTTAATAAAAAAAATATTTAAACAATGAAAATAAAATCAAAAATAAATTAAAAATATTTGTTCCACTATTTTTGTGGCGCCCCGATCTTTAGGCGGCTTAGGTTTTAAGTGTGCGGTATTAGTTACACAATTTAAATTTATTTAATTATGTAATTATGTGATTTAACTTGTTATTACTTGAAATAATTGTCAATGTGACTTATAT
>JBBMKE010000009.1:16129123-16141831 GCA_037834125.1 Lippia alba | reverse complement strand
GCACCTCATATTCATTTCTTTCAGCTAATCAACCACCGGAAGATCAACGTGGGTGCACTAGCAGGAAACGAACAATTGGAGGGATTTAAATTTCATCATTCAACTGGGAAAAATTGTAGCTTTGATTCCTATCGTTGTCGGAGGCTGAAATTTGGCTCCAATTCCAGTGTGTCTCGCTATATGACTCCATTGCAGTTTGACGGAATCCGAATTTGTATTGGGCTTCCAATGAAAGGCTCTAAAAGCTTCCGGCCCAATTTCTTCTTAGATAACAATACAACGGCATATCGGCCCAAATTATATTTCGTTAAGACTTTATTTCAAAATACTCTTCATTGTACAATAAGTTGCGAATACACTGGCCCAAACATTTCTTTTTTGAAATTTTTGTATATATATGTCTAATTCAGTGTTTGACTCTAATGCACCGACACTTCTAAAAATATCATTTTGCCGTGTCGTGTCGTGTCGGACACCATGTCCGACATTTCTCACGTGGAAAATTTACAAAAAAATCCGTGTCGCCGTATCTGTGTCGTGTCCGTGTCGCCGTGTCCATATCCGTGCAACATAGGTGTTTGACATAGAAATTTTATTTAACACCATTTGACAAAATAGTACATTGAAACGTCTGTGCATCATAATTCTTCGAGTATTATCAGGGTTGCACAATGCCGATTAAACAATTTAATGGTAAATATCTATAGCTAAATTGAAAATTGTAAAAAATTAAAGAGTTGCAAGAAAATTTTGTAGCCCTTTTATATATACCAGTGAAAATTAATGTCTTCAAGACTTGTTTTGACAAATAACCAAGTCCAAAAGAACAGCAGCCCGTTTCAAGTCTATTCACCAGACAAGCTGACCAGTAAATTGATCGATTCAACAGATAAACTCACTAAAATGTAGCTCTAATTGTACTCCTTCAATTTGGAGAATGGTTATAGTTGGTAGAAATGTGGAGGATTCGAATTTCAAAAGAGATGCAACCTCCCTAGAAGAAGTTTATCTCAACCAGTTGCTCATACAAGTACTACATTGCCCCAGCTTGCACCTCCCAACTCCTCACTACTATATAAAGATCTTTAGCAACTTTATTCTTCAATTTTTCGTGCGCTATTAGTTCTCATACGTCTTACAACACACAACATTCTTATTTTTAGAGAACTGCAGCTTCCAGCATTCTTATTTTTAGAGAATTGCAATTTTCAGCAAGCTTTTCTATCAGCCAATAATTTTTACATTTATCATTAGCTATCGTGATTATTGTTTAATATATCTCTGTTTACCTTATAAATCTTTTCAATATATATATATATATTTTTTCTCTTTTTTGTAGCCTCTTCAATTTCGCGCCGAAATCCATACTATTAAGCAAAAGTGGTAATGTTTTTTACCACTCTATTTGTGAGCAGAAAGAGAAACGGCGTTTATAATATTAGTCAGCAAAAATGATTTTTTGGGTTTAGTTGTTTGGTCAAACACGCTACTGGAACACTATGTTTTTCTTCACCTTTTATTCATGCAGAGGATGCTTAATTTGGACAAGTCTTGTACGAGAAGAAACATTCCTATTTGTTTTTCTACTTAACGGTGAAAATAATTTATATATGTCGCTGTGCTAAAAATAAATAATAATCATTAATCGTGTGTCTCAATAATATTTGAAACTTAAATTTCCGACCTCGACATTTATTTATATAAATGAAAGGTAATGTAAAATAAGTAATTAAAATTAAATTGGTTTCATATTCAAATTTAAGATCGTAACGTTTAGCCATTACATTTCTCTCCTGTTTATTACATTAGTTATTTTGGATGGAACACTATAAAAAGGAATTGTTATTAATTACTTCCAAGTTTTAATTAACGTAAAGGTTAGTTATATTTTTAGCACCATTTTGGGACTTGAATTTTTTATTTAAAATTTAAAAATCCACACACAAATAGATTTTCAATTAAATTTAACCTGAAGTCATTACATTTTGAGACTTGAATATTTTATTTTACTTTTATCATGAACTTATGATAAACTTAGTATAAAAGAAGTACTTATTAAAGTATGTGTAAAAGTAAAAAAAATTTCAAAAATATATAAGATCAACCTAAATTTAATAGACGATTAAATTTTAAATTGAATCAGAATACAATAAAATAATTAATAGAATCTAATTATATATCTAAAACTTTAAAAAGTGCTCAATGTGATTAAAGTTAAAGAAAATGAGCAACAACCCTATTAACTATCAAAGTTATATTCAATGTATTTTCTTTTTTCTGGTGAACAATTCAATGTCTTCTCGCAATCAAAGAAATATATATTCGAATGTCCTTCAAATTTGCAATGTTAGTACACTGTAGCAGGCTGTGATTTAATAATTCGGTGCCCTTTCCGATGCTAATGCGCAGCAGAACTCAGAAGAAAGGTGGTGGCTACAAAGCTATGCCATGGTTTTTTCACACAGCTTCTCCTCTTCCTACACGTGCCACCCATGCACACCTTCTTTATTATTATTATTTTATTTTGTCTGTTTTTGTAGCTTTTATATAATCTAATTTTATCCATAACAAGGTCGGCAGCAAAAATATTATTGGCCTTGTCGTATCATAATTCATACATGGCCGTAGACACGATATGACAAGACACGATATAATGCGAATACAGTGATACGAATTTTTTCTTAAATTTTTTATGTGAGGAGTATCGAACACAATATTCAATAAGCGTATCCGACATGATACAATATAATAAAATAATATTTTTAAAAGTGTCGGTTCATTAGATTTTCTCCTTTACGACAATGCTACTTCTAAAAAAAAAGTTTATCTCTCATTTTCACATTATTATTTATTTAAATATTGACCTCTTTCTATTGGATAATGATGATAGGCTCTCTTAGGGTAAAGTTTTAGGACCATTACAATTTTTAAACGGCCCATCTAATTTGATATTTTATTGGTTAATTTTAGTTTGAAGCCAATTCAACAATCCATATAAGACAAGTGAAGGTTGTATTTTTTCTTTTCTAATTTTTCAATTTTAAAAAATTATAAGATAAAATTTAAAATTTCTTATTTAGATTAAATTTGCATTTTTGCCAAAATTTAGGCGTCAAGATTGGCTTCTATAAAGTATAGTATACTACATTCATCCGGCTAATTTTAACTCAAGTTTGTTATAATCAAATTGACGTAATGAATGAGCTAGTATTTTACACTTTTTATTTAATTGATCGAAAATTTTCAAAAAATAACTCAGTAAATAATAAGTATAATACACTTATCTTTTTAATTAGTTACACTCGAATTTGGTGTCATCACACTTGATGAGGCTAAATTAGGCCACATTAATACGAAGAGGACCATAAACGCAAAGGTGTGATAACTTTTGTTGCGTGGTCATGAGAAGACCACATCTTCCGGGGAAGCAGCTCCCAATTTGATGTACTCATCTTAAGTCTTAACAATAAATGGGTTCACGTTCTACATTAAATGTCAGCAGAGAAAGCAACCTAGACTAATTATACATCCATTATTAAGGAAATAACGTGCATGATAAAACCTTGCCTTATTCACCCAATATTGAAATATTCTAGAAAAACCCGTGTTCCTTCAAATTTCAATTCAGTCCACCTTTTTTTTTTTCGGAGAGTTAATCCAAACCCCAAATGCACACAATTGAGAAAAATAATAAGAATTAAATTATGTTATAGCTTTCATAATTATATAAACATATCTTTTTATGGTTTGCAACAAGTAGCCCGATTGAAAATTATAATCTAAATTCGAATTTAATTAATTATAATAATAAGTATATTACATTTATTATTTCTAAATTTTTCATGAACTATATATAATAAAAGAGCTATTTGTACCCAACACCCTGTGTAATTCGAAAAAAACAGAAAAAACTCTATAAAAAAAACTCCAAAAAGACCTTATGTTTTCATTTCTTTACACGGAAAACTCCGCGGCCTGATTACGTGAGTTGACTGTGAGTCTTTTAGTCTTATGACACTTTTTTGATGTGTAATAAAATTTATACCCTTATTGAAATAAACTGAGTCAGTTGTTGAAATATGCAAAAAAAAAAAAAAAGCCTCTATTTGTTGAAATGTGCACAAAAAACCTTACAAACAAATTTTCAAAAAATTCTTGCCACATCAACTCTTTTAATTTTGATTAATTAATTATTTATTTAATTATTATAATATTGAGTTCCAGTTATGTCATTATATATGAAAATTTTATATGAATTGTATTAAAAAATATTATATGAATTACTAATTAGCTTTATTTTCCTTTTTCTAACACATATTAAAATATGTTATATTATTAATGAATTCTTATTATGATATCAATCTTTTTATTAAATATTATATTAATCAATGAAAAAAATATAAACTCCTAAATATTATTTAGATTATTTTAAAATAAATATAAAATAATTATTATAATTATTTTTATAATAATAATAATTATTATTATATAAATATAATTATCAAATCCAAAAAAATATTATTTATGCTATTATTATTATTATTATTATCATTATTATTATTATTATTATTTATCTATACTATTATATTAAGCGAGAGAGACAGATAGTAACCGCTTAGTCTCTTTTATTTTATTTTTTTATTTTTTCATCAATTGTGTTCTCTTCATTCTTTTTTTTTAACCACTCCAATATATTTATAACGTCTCTTTTCTCTCAACCCATTTTAATTATTATTATTATTATTATTTTAATATATAAAGTTTATCTTTTTCTTCTCATTTATCTGATTAAAACTTTTATTCACATATTTTTTATTGAATTAGAAATTTAGTTTTAATCTTAATCTTTTTTACATATTTTGTAGATATTGGTCATCTCCTTAAACTTAAAATATTAACTTTATCTCTCTATGCATAAAATCTTAATTTTTTATTTTGCACACACGTAGAATGTGCAGAATTACTAGTTAATAAATTATCTCTAAAAGTGAATGTATGATAATTTTTAATCTTAACAAATCTATAAACTTTATCATTATTTATTTAATTCATGCTCTTTAATGGAAATTCAACAAAATGTAATTATCAATATATATTAATAAAAACCTTACCTTTACTAATAAATAAATAAATAAATAACCCTATCCAAAAGCCACGCCACAATTAAATTAAATAAATTATTATTATTATTTTTTTTTTTTTTGTCAAGGTTGTTTTTGCTCATTGCGCATAATATAGGGTTTTTTGTGCATATAGTTCTTTAATTTCATTTCAATATGTCTGAAATGAGGAGGGTTATTTTAGTGAAAATACATCATTTAGCTGACCGGATGATAAAAAGGGACGGTAAGCTTAAAATTTATAACAAAAGGTCTTTTAAATTAATTTTTTTAATAGAATTTTTTTGGCTCTTTTCGAGTTACACAGGATATTGAGTGCAAATAGCTCTTTAGTAAAATAAACCAATTTGACCAAAATAGATTCAAATTAGAATTAACAGTCACGAAAGTTCTTCCTAAAGTCTTCCTAATCTTTTCCCTGGTCTTAAATGTTTCATAATTGGTAATTTTACGCACAAGTGTTTGCCTTTGAACCAATATATGATTGTTCATTTTCAGATCTGTTCCGATCCCAAAGAAATTAGAATGTACAATGCAAACTTAGGCCATCAATTAAATATTTACAACAATAAGTGTATAGCACTGCTATTTTGTATGTTATGTTATATAAAATTTTCATTAATTCAAGTGTGAAATATTCGGCAGCCAACGAGGGTCGGTCCAAGTAGTTAATAAGTTCGTTTTTCAAAACAAAATTTTGGGTTCGAATCCCGTCTGACTGTACGTGTGTTTAAAAAAAAAAGGAAATGTTGTAAAAAAATTTGACATGTTATTAATTATATTCCATTAAACCATATTTAAGTTAGAATTAATGAGTGTAAATTAACATACAAAATTTTGAATCTATTTTTAATATTTTCGTGTAATCCAGGGGCATTCTTGAGAAAAAGATAAAAATGCAGGGGTGAGAAAGGCAAGAAATAAAATAGCTTCGTCCCCAAGAAACAGCAGTAGGCGACAGCCGCACACACTGAAAATCTGCGGCGGGGGAAACCCCATCATACGTGCTAAATCACGCGGACCTCCAGTTGCCACGAATCCAATCACAAAGCAATTTATAAGAACCATTGCCTTTTCTCTTTTGAAATGAATAAATAAATCTATCTACAAGATATATATGCTCTATCTCTATCTATCTACTTGGTAAATATTGATTGACCAAAGCTTGCAGTAGGGGAAAACCACTCACCAAGTTTGCTTTTCGTCTAGGATTAAAAGGGCTGAAAACGTACGCGGCTAAACATTTGAACAAGATTAAGGAAATTGTTGAGCGGGCCTACTTGGAATAGTGAAGTGAGAGGCGACGCTTATTTGAAGAGTGTTTTTGATTGTTCTTGCATGTTGGGATTTCAGAAAGGTATGCTGATTTACTCTGTGATTTGACGAGGGTTTTCTTTACTTCTCTTTTTTGGTTCCATTTTTTGCGAGTATGTGTTGGGGTTAGCAAATAGCAATAATATCCGTTGATTTGGTGATTTTATTCTTGTTTATTTTGGGTTGGTGTTGTTCACTTTGCTCTGTTTTGATGGGATTTTTCTTTTGGTTCTTGAATCAGAATGAGGGTTTTCTGGGATATATTATTCAAGATTTTTAATTGAACCTTCATCCTTTCCCTCCTCTCCCCATATAGTTTCAGTATTTAATGATAGCTAAAATGCAAACATTTTGTAGGGTTAATTTGCGGTTCTCTGTTTTAGTTCTTGGGGACTAAGAATCTAGTTTCTTGACAGAGGGGTTTACTGGGGTGATGCATATGTGTTCACTAATTAGTTTGTCCAAGGTTTGTTCACTTGACGTGGGAAATGTTTCGGGCCCTGTATTATCTTATTGTTTTTAAACATTAGATGAGATTGTGGAACATGAGTAGTTCATTGTCAGGAAGGAATTTTTGTATGTCTTTCTCTGTGATTACATATCCCCGGAAATATATGAACATCAATTACAATCAAGGTCCCAAATCAAAATTACGCATCAGCAATTCTGAATCTTTCGTTTTGTACTCTTTTTCTTTGCAGAATTCAAAGATAACTCCATTAGAACAAGCTTGTGTAGTATACCTTATCAACTACCCATGGATTCCCCAAGGAAGAGGAGATCAATAAGCCGGAAGGAAAGCGTGGCTGATATAATAGCAAAATGGAAAGAATACAATGTCAAACTAGACTCGCTTGATAATAGAGGAGATAAGCCGATGAGTAGAATGCCGGCGAAGGGTTCGAGGAAAGGTTGCATGAAAGGTAAAGGCGGACCTCAAAACTCCAACTGCATTTACAGAGGAGTTAGGCAGAGGACATGGGGTAAATGGGTGGCGGAGATTAGGGAGCCACATAGAGGAAGTAGGCTTTGGTTAGGCACCTTCAGCACTGCCAACGAAGCCGCTTTTGCTTATGATGAAGCTGCAAGAGCAATGTACGGCCCTTGTGCTCGTCTCAACTTCCCAAATCACACTTCTTCAAATGAAGTAGACACCTCTTTGATGCCGAGTGCATCTTCATGCGGTTCTACCTCCAATTCAGGCATAAAACAGGAAGATGAACACCTGTTTATTACAGCTAATGGGCCAATGATAAAAGTCAAAGAGGAAGAATCATCCGATACAACTAATGTCCCGAGGGTAAAAGTCAAGGAAGAAGAATCATCCGTGGGATCATCTCATGTTACCGATGAGATGTTTAAGGCAGAGGAGTTGCTTGATAAAGATGGGCTTAATATCGAATTGAACCAACTAGATGGAAATTTGGGTGATAATATGCCCCTAGAGGAACAGATTGTTGATGGATTCGATTACGGATTGGATTTCTTGGGACCGGGAAGGCCGGAGGATTTCAATTTCAGTTTGGATGATTTGTTGTTTGAATTGGACTCTAACGTGGATTTGGAACTGTGAAAGTATCCTGCAAATGTTGATTTTGGAAAGGGAAAGTGTCTGTTTCTTGCTTTGCCTGGCAGAGTTATATGGTTGGACTGGAGTTTCTTATGCACTTGTCTTGAAAACAAACAAAAATGGTGAACTTTCATATATTAGAGGGCCTTCTTTTTGTTTTTGGTCGCATAGGGCTTCGTTAGTTCGCCACGCCTAAATCTTTTTGGCGTGATTTTGGTATTTTCGGGTTCCAAGAAGTTTTTATAGTGACTTTTAAGTCATATGGAGATATGATTAGATAGAAGTAGAACCTTCATTTTGAGTTCAAAATATATATAATACAAAAAGAATGGTTGGATGTGAAATTCAAACTTCAGTTTCGATTCTGTTCTGTTATTGTTTATTTTCTTGGCTGCGGCACGCGAGTCAAGCTCGTATAGAAAATAGGTGAATTTTTAAAATTAGTGCCTTTTTTTTTGTATATTTTATTTTTGGTGTAGTGCAATTTTGGGGTTTTTCATTTTTTTGTTCTGCATTTGACAAAAGCGGAATTACTGTAGCGAATAGTGATTTTAAAGTGGGTTTAACCAAAAAAAAAAATTATGATTGCAATGAATCATTATTCGCTACAGTAATTTCGCTTTCTTTTGCTCCTCAGCCGAGGGGATATTAGCAGCCGTTTCCAGCTTATCTCAAGTTTTAGATCGAACTAATCCATTTCAAGGTAAAAGAGCTCTCGACCAATTCGGTAAAGTTCATCTTGTTGCAATAGAAATGAACAAGAATTGTTTGATCTTAAAGGAGATCTTCTATAATTTCGCACGTGAATAATTTTTTGACATGTGCCAAAGTGATGAAAAAGAATAGAAAAATGAAGTTCTCACTCAGTCAAGAACGGACTACGAGAGTCAGCTACCCCAGCTAACTTTCCTAATTAAATATCGTTATTGTATAAATGCGGAATCACTATTTGTATAGTGATTCCGCTTTTACAAAAAAGCAAAAAATTTCAAAATTGCACTACACCAAACAATTACACAAAAAGTACAATATATTAAAAAAAGACACCAAAATTAGAAAAAAAACCTAGAAAATATATATCATATAAGCTAGTTCGGCTTGGTTCAAATAGTTTTTAAGTGTAATGTGGTCATATCAATTTTTTAGTAGTTTGGTGGAGATGAATTTTGAAAAATGTAAATGGACCAACTATTGTTGGAAAATTTTAACTGCAAACATGATTTGATCGAATTTAATTAATTAAAATATTAGTTTTCTTAAATTTTTTTACAAATAATAAGACAAATATATAATACTTCTCTCATTGTTGATTAATTTGGTTGAATTGAGCTTAAATTGGTATCTATGACTCTACAGTACCTAACAAGTAACATCTCTTAGTAACAAATGCACACAAAAATAAAATCTCTTAATAAAATTTGGAAAAAAAAGGAATCTA
This sequence comes from Lippia alba, assembly GCA_037834125.1. Lineage (NCBI taxonomy): Eukaryota > Viridiplantae > Streptophyta > Magnoliopsida > Lamiales > Verbenaceae > Lippia > Lippia alba. Next base: position 16,132,389 of record JBBMKE010000009.1, on the reverse strand, counting down.
AGAGAGAGAATCCTAATATTGTAATAATGAACACAAGGGAATATTGACATTTTTGACAAACAGTAGAGAAGTAAAACATGGCCTCTTCACATCTCTGAAAAGCGGAATCCATGAGTTGACAGTTTTCCTGCCAATCACCAGTCCACGGCTAAGAAGCCACTGACCTCCGCCGTCGATCGCCTGGACTTGACGATCTCAGCCGTCCACTTTCCTCATCATTCGTTGCTCAGACACAGTACAATCACTTTCTCTTTTTGACTGCTTTCATCATGGTTCATCTAATAGCAACAAAGTCATCTTCTTGTTCAAACATTAATTTAATGCATTTCCTTTTCCCTGTCTGTATGTGATTAGTGTTCCAGAATCAAGAGTTCATTCTCAAGAGTGCAGTTGCTATGTTACATGAGATCAGAATCCCTCACATTATAATTTGATCAAATATTTCAAGAACATCAAACCAGCATAATTGATCAGGACTCATGAAGAGGAGGCAATTGCATCAAAACAAGCATCCATTCCACTCACACCGTAAGTACACTCAAAATCCCACAATTTTGTTGTTGTCGATCACTTTGTGCTTCATTTCTATGCAACTTTTGCCAATTCACAGCTTTTGAGGCGTTTTGGTCCGGCTCCTGGAAACCGATACAGCTGTTAAGAATCAGTAACGGAGCTCTTACAGCACACATTGTTGACGACGGAGATGCCATCGAGGCTGAAATTCCGACAACTCATCTTCGTGTGAGGTCAAGAAAAGCCACACCTTCTGATTGCGCTTCGTTTCTCAGACCAGGAATCGCGATATGTGTGCCTGTGGATGATGAAACAAATGCTAATCCTGTAAGTCGATATAATCCTGACAACATTCTGCAGTAATTCATACCCTTTTGCCCGTTTTCACTGTTCTTATTGTGTTTGTAGGTTTGGATTGATGCGAAAATAAGATCTGTTGAAAGAAAGCCCCACATCAGTGGTGAATGCGATTGTCGTTACTATATAAGCTACTATGTCAATCAAGGTCCTGCTCTCATCCTGGAAAATAAGAGGGTTAGTAAAGACACGAGCGTGATTAGAGTCAATGAAATTTCTATCCTTCAAAATCTTGAAAAGAAACCAAGTGAAGGGGAGTATTACCGGTGGGGTCGGCCGAGGACGGTTATTCGGTGCCGAAGTTTAAGGGGAGGTTTCATGCTGATCTGTCATGGCTTCTTGTTGCTTTTGCCCTGAAGAAATGGGCTGCCTTTGATATCAGATCGATAAACAGCCATATTGTTTACGGGGTTTCGGAAAATGATGGCTGTGATGGGGCTCGAGCTTCCTGTGCTGTGAACTTCAAGGTGGAGAATGAAGTTTTTACCCCTTTAGTTTTGCCTATTGTTGCTGAGAACCTTCCTGAAGCTGGATCCTCAGGTTCTGGTGAGCTCGTGGTGCTGCGTAGGTCTAACCGACGAGCTGTACAGCCGGATCGCTACTTGGGTTGTGATAATCTTCCTGATTATGATATTGAGGTCACTCGCATATGCGAAAACATGATGTATGTGAAGGTGGAGTATGATGAAGTCAAATTGGAGTACGATGATGATGATGAAGAGGAAGAAGATTTTGTTCGAACCTGTGCAAGGCCTTTGAAGAGAAAGTTGAATGAAGATTTCCCATCTTGTGGTGGGAAATCATCCATGCATAAATATAGCACCAACAAAGGATCGCATGTTGCCAAAAATGATGGGAAATCATCCATGCAAAAATACAACACCAACAAAAGTTCACATGTTTCCAAACATGCTTCTGTTGAGGAGTTCTTGAATTTCAGAGTTCCCAAAGAGGAGCCCAAGGATATTGATGACATGGCTTTTGTAGATTCTGAAAATGAACCTCCATCCTTGCGCAGAAGGAAACCACATGACTTGAGCTCGGTCGAGGGGGGGGATAGGAGTAGAGGGGCGAAATGGGGATTACCAAGAAAGTACCATAAAAGAGGTGGCGATTCTGGTAGTTTAAGGAGAAATTGTTACTATGTTCAAGAGGGCAGTTCTGATGGGAGGAATTACAGCAAGGGCTCTGCAACTGCACAACTATGCAGGGATTTGATCAGAAGATGCATGTCTAACATAGAGGAGACTCTTAAGAACGAGCCTGAACGCTTGCCTATTGTTGAACACTGGGAAGAATTTCGGTCATCAAGAAGTTCTAATAAAGGCAAAGATGATGATGAGAAGCCATCAGTTAGCAACGAGGAGATATCGGAAGTTGATATGTTATGGAACGAAATGGAACTCGCACTGGCATCCTGGTATCTACTCGATGATAATGAGGTACATTTCCTCATATTCCCCGACATAAATGTTGCATTCATGTATGATTAAATTATTTGTATCTGTACATTTGAAAGAAAAAATTGCAGGATCCTCATATCCAACTGCCTGTGGAAGAACATGAATCGAAGAAAAATGGTGAAAATATTTGTGAGCATGATTCCAGACTCGATGAACAAGTTGGCATGGTGTGCCAATTATGTGGATTCGTGGAGACTGAAATAAAGGATATCTTGCCCCCTTTTGTTGTAAGAGCTTTTGGACATAATTGTTTTCAATCTTCATCATCACAAACTTCTTTACCTTTCTGCAGATATCATCTGCACACTGGAGTTCGAATAAGGAGCAGGTAACCAAAGGTGATCCAGATCACGGACCTGATGAAGATCAAGTTCCCCTCCCTGTTCCATTAAATCCTTCTTCAGTAAATGCAGAGCCAGAAAGCAATGTGTGGGCCCTTATACCTGATCTCGAAAGCAAATTAAAGCCTCACCAAAAGAAAGCTTTCAAGTTCCTCTGGCGAAACATAGCCGGTTCGTTGGTCCCCTCCCAAATGGAGGAAATGAAAGACAAGAGGGGAGGTTGCGTCATTTCACACTCTCCGGGTGCAGGAAAGACTCTTCTCATCATTGCATTTCTTGTGAGCTACTTGAAACTGTTCCCTGCATCACGGCCATAAGTCCTTGCACCAAAAACAACACTCTACACATGGTACAAGGAAATAATCAAATGGGAAGTACCGATTCCAGTCTATCAAATCCATGGTAACCAAACCTTCAGATGCCAAGCCAAAAGATCAGCTCCCGGGCTTCCAAAAAACCAGGATGTCATGCACGTGATTGACTGCCTTGAAAAAATGCAGAAATGGATCTCGAGCCCGAGCATTCTCGTAATGGGGTACACTTCTTTCATGACGCTAACGCGTGAGGATGCAAAGTATACTCATAGGAAGTT
>JBBMKE010000009.1:16115948-16127274 GCA_037834125.1 Lippia alba | reverse complement strand
TTGGGAAGATGAATATCTTGTTGCCTTCAATGTGTAATGGAGAGGGTACGTTGTAGGTTAGCTACCCCTCGTGACGTTGTGATGAGGATGGTTTAAGCAGCGCGTGGCTCTTCCATCAAATGGTCAGATGGATGGATGTGTTGTGTTTTGGTATTTGGTTATTTAATGTTGTGTATGTGAAGCAGATCGGAAGCTCATACTCGCCAAGCATGGGTGCGTGCGTGATGTGGAATTTATGAATCGAATTGGGACTTGTGAAAATTATATCTATATATTTTGGTTTGTAAAACCCAATCCCAGTTCATGAGTTCACCCCTTTGATACGTGCTTTGTTATATCTATCTAGTTTTGGGGTGTGCGTTAGCTGCCTCATTCAGTCAGTTGACTAACTCCTCGCTTTTACTTTCAGTTGCAAGTTCTTTTTGGCCGTGAGCTAGGCGGAGAAGTGTGTCAGCACGTGTACACTTTTGTGTCTAGGTGTAGTGGCATTCATACATACTTCCTGCTTTTGATTTGTATCATTTTAGAATACTTGAGATACTTTCTATATTCATTTTGTTAGGCCGTGGAGGCTATTGTGAATTTGATGTGAATTACTTGAGATACTTTCTATACTTGAGATACTTTCTATATTCATCTTGAGATACTTCCTGCTCAACAACGTTTACTTCTCGTGTATCACTAAGAACCCCCATCTCCCGCAATATTACATATAGTCTCCCAAGTGCGTCCCTACCCATTCGTAACAAGTTGATACATTGTCGTTCGTTCTTTTTGGTTAACCTATCCAGCAAACTAATACGTTCCGGCATCCTATCTAGCAAGCTATAAGTTTCGCTAGCATCGTTTGTTAGCCTGCGTTTCTTCCGACTTACGAGAGATAGTATCAGAATCGTGTCCATCAACATAACTAACATAAAGAGCCGCATAACCTGTATGACAGCTAGAGCTTTCCTAGAATCCATGTCTTCTACAATTCACCAAACATAATGAACTTTATAAATGAATTAACAACGGTATGCATGCAATGAAAGAACCAACACATATTATATAACAACATTATACAGAGCAAATCAATAAAAACAAAGCATACCAAAAAATACCAAATTAGAAGTGGAAATATATACATAAGATTTGAGATAACTCTGTTATGAATTCCCAAAAAAGCTTACCTCTGCTTCTTGCGCCCATGTTAAATTGTATCCCTACAAAACATCGACAAAGTAATTTTAAGGGAACATAGTGGATGCGAATTAATCCTGATAAAGTAGATAATTGTGATAACAAAACACATGCTGTCAAAAGTTAATCTGCTATGATAACACGATTTAATAAGGAAAGGGTCGGTATTCTTACCACCTTCGATGCTTTCCCTGCCGAAATTGCAAAATAGGGGAAACTGAGAAGCTATTCTAACAAACAATTTCTGAAAATAAGCTTCATAAAAACAAACCCTACACAATGGCGGGAAATGAATTGAGGAAAGAATTGCAGCACCAAAATTTTGGCCGTCAAATTTTGTGGGACAGAATAGTAAATGAACGTTGAGTTCCGAGGGCATTCAAGACAATTCATCATAACCTTCCCCACCAGTGTATTTAGCTGTGGAATTTTTTCCAGCTATATATACCATTAATTTCGAACCATTTCCCGGAGCTCCAAGAAAATGATAGTTTGGCTGCCTATCGAAGTAAAGGATGGAAAATGATGGTTTATATACACAAACTACTATTTAAAGACGAAGTAAATACAGCCTGAGTAAATTCCTCATGGTTGCAAATTTGTACCGTTTTGTGATTTGGACTATAATATCTACTATCGACTGTAGTTTTGGAATACGGGCATATAAAGAACAAAAAAATCTAATCAAAGAATTTAAAATCGCTCAATTCGACAAAATCATCAATAATTTTTTATATATTGAATGCAACAATTGGGGATTAAAAATAACAACTGCCATGCATGTTGTCGCAGGAACAATTGAACAAATTTGCTGTTTCAATAGTTCCTTTTGAAATTAATTTATTTATTTCGATGGACCCATACTTTGTAATTATTAAAATTATGCACCCATGCCATCTTGGTTGTTAAAGAAATACATTGCATGCAGCTAGCAAGGGAAGGGGAGTTGTACTACATGCAATGTATGTCAATGGCGGCGTAGGTAATTTTATACGTAGCAAAAGTGCCCACATTCAATTATTAAATATATTGCTATAGTTTTGTCCTCAAATGTGCACTTGGAGAAAAATTACTACAACTGGTACTTAAACCCGGCCCGCTTGGCGCTTTATACATCACCTATAAGTTGACGATTGAAATATTAATCAGTTAAAATAATGAAACCAAGAATTATTACATCACTCATTGGAAAAAATAAATTCAATTGAATCATCTGATCAGTTAATATGTACACTATATTTTATAAATATGTATAGCTTACTTTTTTTTTTTAAAGGAACCGGCAACGCGCCGTAGGGTTGTTAACGAAGGCCCCACCCCATAAATAAACCAATCAAAACGGGGTAAAAGTTACATAAGTTTATGATCCAAGAATCGTTCAAACACGAAATACAGAATGACCCCTAATTATATAGATATCATAATTTCTCCAGGGGTCATTGATTTCTTCAAACTTCCAAGTGTTGTCTCCCAAGTTCTTGTTCTGATAGCTGATATAAAAGCTAATATATCTTGAAACATTCCAAGTTCCATATGTGCGATTCTGGCCCTTCTTACCGAACGTGATTTTCATAACGATGGCGTCCACATGGCTACGCAAGTAACTAAACGGTTGGTATCGGTCATTATGCACATTAACACTGTCAATTATATAGTCACAGACTAGGCATAAAATGCCATGAATATTCCATTGGGTGCAATAATGCAACATCCACCTATTCAACCTGCAAAAAAGATCCTCGACCAAGACCAGATTAAAAGTAGTAAAAGTTCTATTATCACCAATCCAAAAAATCAAAGAAGCATACTTAGCTTGTCGGTCAGCCTTCAAATTACCATCCAACAGCCTTATAAAATAGATATCAACATTTAAATTGTTCAAATATATGTATAGCTTACTTGACTTGGTGGATTCTTGGTAATAGTTGACATACAAGGAATGTAGGGAGGACTTGCTTGGGACTTCGAAGGCTAAATGTGTGATATTTTTCTAATTAACTGGAAAACTTATGAATGTCTTCCAAGGGTAGAAAATGTAGGAGAACGTTGTCAAAAGCAAGACATATATGCAGTTCTCTATGAAATTTTCCGCAAAAATTCTAGTCCAAATCCCAGGCTCGATAGAATCCCAACCCATAAAACACTAAAATGTTTATATTTTTGATATTCAATTGGTTACTCTATCTATCTAAAATCTCCACAAATCAGTATACTATAAATATAAAACACCATCCTACTTATTGTTTTTATTTAACCAAACTAAATTTTGCTTAGAACCACCCAAATCTAAGGAGTAGAAAATTCAGAAATAGCAAGTACGTACGATTCAATTAATTTGATTAACGTTGCACTTTGGCCTTTTATTAAGATATTGCTTTGAAAAAAGAATTACTGTTGGTACCCAACTATTCCTTATAACGTTATGATAATTGAAATCGTTATCAATGGATTTACACACACATATATAACCCTAATTCACAATAATAAAGAGAAAAAAAATTTGGGGGTCCGTTTTGGACAAAACCATCTTGTAAAAACTGTGGGTAAACAACTTAGAAACGACCAAGTTGATAAAAGTCGGTAGAAATGAATTGAGTAGACAATATGGACAAAAGGGAGAGAAACTTCGTAGAAATTTGTGTTTAACATTTGAATTCCACGAAAAGTTGTACTAAAAAGCAAAGTTTATTGGTACTAAAACTGCAAGTAGCCCACAAAATATGGACTTATGCTGAATTCTCGTGAGGAATCTTGATTCTCCTGGAACTTTATTTGTAAAAAATAACATGTTGGTCGTGAAGAAAATAGATTATCCCAACTTGTTTGGGGAAGAAAGAAACCCAAAAAGGAAAAACAAGTGCAATTATATTATTATAGGGATTTCTTAGGTTGGAAACTTAAACTAATTTGAATATCAAAGAGCTTTAAATTTCCTTAGTAATTATCTTAACGTGTGAGGTAATTAAATACCTATAATTTAAAAAATTGATATTAATCACCACATTTTCACAGCGTGACCCCGTACAAAAAATAAAAATAAAAATAAATCAATCACATGATCTTAGTTTATGATTTGATAAATATCAAGTAATTGCATCACTAACTTTTCAATTGCCATTACTTATAGATCTAAAACCTTAAAAGGTTTATGTTTATTTCAACTCCTATGTATATAATATAATACCACCGAGTGTTGTATTTTGATCATTCAATATTATATTAGATTAACCGAAAGTCTCAAGTTTTTATCTTTGAAAACATAGTTACTATTGATAAAAAAACTTTTTTATATTTATGATTCAATCCAACTCAAACTTTACGCATTAGTCGTTTGACCCATACAAAATAGCAGGTTATATAATTTTTTTTAAAAAAAGACATAATACACATATATGAAGGTACTACATTCTATTTCTTTTAAAAAATTATGCTAGTGTGATTTCTTTTTTAAATTTATTATCAATATATTTTTATATATTTTATTTATTTGGATTCGAATCTACTCCGAATAGAAATTTTATTCTTTCCTACGTAATAAATTTCAAATTCTTAAAATCTTAAAAAATTAAATAAAATTATATTTTTTATTTAACATTTCCCCCTTGAAGGCTTGAACTAAACACTATTCAACTAAAACCCATCTGCTAGATGACTAGCATGAAAAAATTTATCATAAATTCGGTATGACCAAATTCAATCAATTAAAAGAATAAGTATATTTAATTTTTTTTAATTTTATATAAATCACAACAAGCGTAAAACATTGATTTTCTTATTATACCTGTTAGAATTTCACCATTATATATATGTTCCTTCGCCACAAAGAAATACTTCATTTTCTTCCAAAAATCTGCAGCAGAGGGTCCATTTCGTCATTACAATAGGAAAAATAGAAACCTAGGATAAGAGGATACCCTGTGGATGACGAAATAATATCCTAGTCGTAGGGGCAGTTTCAATTATGACTTCAATTTGCAACTTGCACATCCCACTTGATGCTTCTTACTCTGTAATTCCCTCGAAACTTTTCAATCTATATACATTTCTACTCTCTCTCTATCTATAAACCCTGTATCTATATCTGTACCTGGCCCATCAGTTCTCATTTTCCAACCTCATTCTGCATATATATACATATATAATCACTTTTCCATCTATCTACACTGTATTCGCATCCGAAACCTAGTTGCAACAAATCAAGAATCCCGAAAAATTCCGGCGAGAAATAATGCCTTCTTCCCTCCAGCTCCACCGCATCACTCCCATCAACCACGCCACCTCCGCCGCGGCGCTGCCCGGATTGCACCACAAACAGGCCAAGCCCACGTGTATTTGCCCCGTTTCCGGCGAGGTCGACGTGCCGGAACACGTTCTCCGCCACCACACGCACGAGCTGGCGGCGGCGGCGAAGGAGGACTGGTGTTGCTCGGCGGTGGTGCAGACGATCGCCGCCCCCGTCGACGCCGTGTGGGCCGTGGTCCGCCGCTTCGACCAGCCGCAGGCGTACAAGCACTTCCTCAAGAGCTGCCACGTCATCGTCGGCGACGGTGCCGTCGGGAGCCTCCGCGAGGTGCTGGTGGTCTCCGGCCTGCCGGCGGCCACCAGCACGGAGAGGCTTGAGATCTTGGACGACGAGAGGCACGTGATGAGTTTCAGCGTGGTGGGCGGCGACCACCGCCTGCACAATTATCGCTCCGTCACCACCCTCCATCCGGCGGCGGGCGGTGGTGGCGGGGAAAGGACGGTGGTGGTGGAGTCGTATGTGGTGGATGTGCCGCAAGGGAACACCAAGGAAGAGACTTGCGCGTTTGTTGACACGATTGTGAAGTGCAACCTACAATCGCTGGCGCAGATCGCTGAGAATATCGCGGTTTGATTTACTGCTTGATTAATTTTTCCATCTTTCTTCATGATGATGAACAACAAAGATAGGGATGCGACAGTGGATTAACAATAGGTTTTGTCATTTGTGAATGATCTTTATTGAGTATTATCTGATTTTAACTTTGGGTAGTGTGGTGTTTTAAGGGCATTGTACTTAGATCCTGTGTATATTGTTTTGTACAATACTCTCGTGGGTTATCATTATGCTTCGGTTGTATTATTATATTAATATAAGTATAATTTCTTACACTTTTCTCTGCGTAATATTAATTGGTTTCCTAGTTTTGGAATATATCAGTTATAAGTATAATGATTTACTGTTTACCCCAAGGTCTGGTATTTTATGTTTGTGATATTATGTATGTTACAGTGCTGTATTTTTGCATCATTACTGCAGTATTCATTCATATATTTACTCAATTTAAGCACAATTTTGTTGATATTATGTACCCTTTTCGAATCATTTCATGCTCCCTGAGTAAGGAATACAAGCATGGCATAAGAATCAAGATCTTTGCATTCTTCCCAACGGGTAAACCCTAGAGAAGAAAGAAATAAGAATCGTATACAAAGATGGCCCAAAGCTTTGGATAATTTAAACTCCTTGTATATGTATATAGTTAGGGCAAAATTATTTCAACTCAAAGCCAAATCATTCCTATTCTAACCGATCGGATGAGGAGTATTATATATTTATTATTCAATTAATTTCTTTTCTCATTATACAATTATTGTATAACATTCCTCCTTTCTCATTGTATAAGTTTAATCGTACCAAGTTGAGCGTGAAGAATCTTATTACCAAGTTGAGGATTGGGATAGAATAATATATTAAGCTTGTGGCCATAATTTAAACTGTAATCTTCTCAAGGAAAAGTTTGGTGAACCATATATATGTAAAATATGTTCATATGAAGAGTTACATTTTCAAACGAATCATTCAAATCCATGAATCATAAATGAATATTAGTGAAATAAAAAACAAATCAATTTGAAATATAATTAAACCCAATTTCCCATACTATACCATTATTTAATTAGGACCCATATGGCAAAAAACAAAGGACAAAGACAATAGGGAAAATTAAAGATTTAAATGATAATAATTGAAATGAAAGAATCACAGCTTGCTTCCCAACTTGATTGACAAACAAGGCCAACTTGGAACTATTTATATATTTTTTTCGTCTCAACCGCAATCTTAGTTTTGAGAGGGTTTTGAGGTGAGTTTATGGGAGGCGATCTGCAAGTTGGTTTAGCAAGTGGGCAAGCACGCTTTTAATACACATAATGATGATTGTATTATAAGCTATTAGCGCCACTCATATCTCGTGCCATCAACTTCACTTTAGTCGTTTCATTTTAACCTTCATTCTAAATAAACACGACTTCTGTATTTCTATTTCCCCGAGCGGTTCAGAGTTCAGTACCTTCTGTGATACATAAATAGGGTCCAAAGTACTATGTACTTTAATTAAATACAACCTCCCAACACCTTTAATACGCATTTATTCACCCCCAAGAGAAAGCCTCTTAATTTGCATTTTAAATTCCAACTTGATCATTAATAACGATCGTCTCCTAATCTTTAATTTGGACCGCCCCTAATACTCCATTATTATTTTATCACTTTTTTCAAAACTTTTAGCCCATGATGTAGGGATACGTATATCCCAACGCAAATACACTACAATACAGATATGATGATACAATTTTTTTTTTTAATTTTTTATGTCAGTAGTGTAAGATACGGTATCAGATGCGAATGCCGATACGAATGACATAACAAAATAATATTTTTAGAAGTGTCCGTACATTAGTACTTCTAACAAATATAAAATACTCGTTTCTCATTGTACTGTTTTGTTAGAATTGTATTGTCCGTACATTAGTACTTCTAACATATATAAAATACTCGTTTCTCATTGTACTGTTTGGTTAGAATTGTCCGTACATTAGTAATTCTAACAAATATAAAATACTCGTTTCTCATTGTACTGTTTGGTAAAATCAAACTCGAACTAGAATCAACTCATATTGTAGAGTTGTTTAAAATAAATAATTTTCTCTTTCTTTGTTTCACATTTCATTTATTAGAGCTCGAATCAGGTTGAGTCACTTAGATTTAAAACTCTCCCTAATTATAACAGTGACGTCCTCACATACTCAAATACGAGATTTTTAGTTAAACTAATATAACACCGAACCATTAAACTACACCATCAAATGGTTTAAAATAAACAATGAGTAAATTGAGCCTTACATTGGACTTGGAGGCCCGGTTCTAAAAAAATTCAAGGCTTCATCGAGAGAAATGGGGCCCAATGACATTTAAGCCTAAAGATGCCAAACTGGGTAATGGATCTCAATTTCAATATTAAATTGGGCCGAATAGTTCAAAAATGCAATTTACCATAAATGGGGGGGTTTACACCGCAAATTGACGTAAATTGTATATGCCGCTACGAACCGTTTAGAACGACAATTTTTGGCACGGCAGAAGTGTGCATCCATGGCGGCCGAGGACGATAACCCAAACAAAGCCTTGACCAGCACTCGGTTCTCCGACCTGAATCCGCCGCTATCGGAATCGGTTCTCGAAGCATTGAGTCTCTCCGGTTTCGAGTTCTGCACTCCCGTTCAAGCCGCCACCATACCCTTGCTATGCAGCTACAAAGACGTTGCCGTAGACGCCGCCACCGGCTCTGGAAAAACCCTAGCCTTCGTCATCCCCATCGTCGAAATACTCCGCCGCGCCGCCCCTCCCAAACCTCACCAGGTATCTAGATTTACTTATTCTACACAAGTTTCAATTTTTTGGTTAATTTTCCCGTAAAATTGCATACGCTGGAAGTTGTTAATTCGGATGTTTAGTTTGGGAGATATTAGCTATTTTCCGTTCTTTATGGTTTAAATTGTAAAAGCGAGAATGCGTCTATATGTTCTCTTTATTTTTCCTTTTTGGAGTGTTTTGTGATTGGGCAACTGTTCATTTTGTTGTATTGGGGCTAATTGGTTTTTAATATGTATCTTCAGGTGATGGCGATAATTATTTCTCCTACAAGGGAGTTGTCATCGCAGATATTTAAGGTTGCAGAGCCGTTTATTGCGACATTGTCGAATGTGAGGCCGATGCTGCTGGTCGGTGGAGCAGAAGTGAAAGCTGATATGAAGAAAATAGAGGAGGAAGGGGCTAATTTGTTGATTGGGACGCCGGGAAGATTAAATGATATCATGGAACGCATGGATGAATTGGACTTGCGCAATCTAGAGGTTCTGTTAATATTATTCCACCTTGATTATGGAAATTATAGATATGACCTTTTCGTCCGTTATTGTTTGTTTACTCTATGAAATGTTGGATCAATACCACGATATGGGGAGTATTCCTTGTTAAGAAAGTGACATGATTTGGTGAAACAGATATTGGTTTTGGATGAAGCTGATAGACTACTGGACATGGGATTCCAGAAGCAGATAAGTTCCATTATATCTCGTTTACCAAAGCTTCGTAGAACAGGTCTTTTTTCGGCTACTCAGACTGAGGCAGTGGAGGAGCTGTCTAAGGCAGGATTAAGGAATCCAGTGAGGGTAGAAGTTCGAGCCGAAATAAAGCGATCGAAGGATTTGTCTTCATCACAACAAGTTGCCTCCTCAAAAACTCCTTCAGGACTTCATATTGAGGTGATCATTATTCTGTTTAAATTGCCGGACTGTACCCTTGCTGCATAATTCAGTGTCCAGTGATGCTTTATCTCAGAAACTGATGTTTGTAATTTTGCTTGATTGTCATCTGAATTCTTCAGTACCTTCAGTGCGAAGCAGACCAGAAACCCTTGCAGCTCATTGATCTCCTCGTTAAGAACAAAACTCAAAAAATTATAATGTGAGTAATAAAACTCATTCATTTGCAAATGTGGTATCTTGTTCTTTTTAATTAGTTTAACTGCAGGAAGATCTCATGAATTTGTATATTCTCCTTTCTACTGTAGCTATTTCATGACTTGTGCATGTGTTGATTACTGGGGATCTGTACTTCCACTTCTTTCTGTTTTGAAGGGGTTCTCTCTAATCTCCCTACACGGAAAGATGAAGCAGGTAATTTTGTATATGCATATATTTGGTTCTATAGCCCATTTATATGGTCGAGCCAGGTAGCCAATGATAGTTGTGTATCTTGGGACTCAAACGCGAGACATATGATTAAGCTAGTATAGAGCCGAACCGCTAAGCTACACCACTTAATCTTTATAAATGTGTTATCAGAAGCTCATACATTTTTAGGGTTTAAAGCTTAAGGTATATTCTGACTGCGTATAATATGTATTCAGGCAGCAAGGGAGAAGGCGTTAGCATCATTTACATCTCTTTCGAGTGGTATTCTTCTCTGCACTGATGTTGCAGCCCGTGGCCTTGACATTCCTGGTGTTGACTGCATCATACAGGTAGCTATTAGCTACTGAACAGCTAAACCTAAAGTGATTTAGTTCATTCCAACAGATAGAGGATCTAATTTGTTAATTTTCCTTGTAAAATATCACTGTTGTGCTATAAGTTATAAAACTCTTGATGTCTAAAGTGATTTAGCTCTTTTTTTTTTTCATTATATTCTTTACATTTGCGTGTATTTCAAGAATTTCCCAAGATATGCATAAGTGAAAGTTTTTTTGTTTATAGAACTGAAAATAGCATTATATCATGGGAATATAACTTATTGGATTGGATGTTGTTTTACATGCAGTATGATCCCCCACAGGACCCAAATGTTTTTGTACACAGAGTTGGTCGAACTGCTAGATTAGGTAGACAAGGAAGTGCAATTGTCTTCCTCTTAGCAAAGGAGGAAGCGTACATAGAATTTCTCAGGATAAGGAGAGTTCCACTCGAAGAGAGAAAATGCTCTGATGAGGTTCCTGATATCATTCCTCAGGTAAAACACCAAACTGTTAGCATTAACTGCTTACCTGTCAATCTAATGGGGATGATAATATTTTTCCAGATACGTTCAGCGGCAAAAAAAGATCGTGATATTATGGAAAAAGGTCTCAGGGCTTTTGTATCTTATGTTCGTGCTTATAAAGAGCATCACTGTTCTTTCATCTTCAGGTTTGTGAAAATTTTCGTGATTTTAAAAATGTATTTGTTTGATTTTTGGTCTGGATAATTTTTTATTTATTCTTGCGTGCAGGTGGAAAGAACTTGAAATTGGGAAGTTGGGAATGGGATATGGTTTATTGCAGCTCCCAGCAATGCCTGAAGT
>JBBMKE010000009.1:16057254-16082162 GCA_037834125.1 Lippia alba | reverse complement strand
AGAGGGCACCTCCTTCTCTAAAAAAGCACGTCCAGCAGGAGTTACAGTATCTCTTCAACATAGGGAGGCAAAGGGCCATATTTCTGTGTTGGCTTTTGCTGGGACGGCTGTGCTTAGAATTTTTGGCAAGATACTCGTGAATTTATATTTATACATCTTGAATTAAATTGGGAGAAACTTTATATATGTTGCAGCTTAATATGAATTCATCGTCATGAATTGACAGAACACACGAGCGTAGAATATTGAATTCTAATTTCATGCACCATGCATATATTAAAGGCCAATACAATTATATAACTTTAATAGTTGGGGATATGTATGTGTGCCTCATTAATGATTAATATTGAAACCATTGACGAATTATGGTCGGAATAAACGAAGCTCCCCAACGGCAAACTTAGAGCTATATATATATTACAGTACCAATCTGAGATTTACAGCTCATGAACCAACAAAAAGTAAATTTTTTTTTTGGGTTTATTATAAAAGAAAAAACCAAACAAAAAGTAAAGTTAAATTAATTAAAGAGTGCTACCTACATTTGATGAGTTTTTATTCGATCGAAAATATTCAACCCGAGTATAGTGTAATTATATAGGTAATTAAGTTCCGTGTATTTATTTATCTATGCTAATTACTGACAACAAGTTGACTAATCTGACATGCCGGTCACATTATTTGCTAGATGCCCGCCAAGTCGCCAACCATGCATGCAACCATAATTATTTTATTTGGCTAGTATCCTAAGTAATTAGTGAAAAATTATCACATATATGTGCATAGTCACCGCTTATACAATACAAGTATAATAATATATATTTTTATTTTATAATATGAAAAATGTCCGATATTATATTAGATCATACAATATAACATGATAAAACCATAAGTTTGATAATGTAAATGAGAGATCAAAAGGTTATGAAATGTAATTAGTAGTAATCAATTTATGAGAACTCTTTATTAATTATGTGTGGGAAATTAATGTACTGACCTTTGTACCTTCGCGGGCAATATGATTTCCGATAAGTAAATAGTGCATGAAACATTTCGTGTATATATACAGCTAGCTAAGTGTTTTTCACAAATTAAATTATTAATATATTATATGGTTAAGTTGGATGCTTGATTCTAGCGATGTGGAGGCCTAATAAAACAAAGAAATCTGATGGAGTCAGTGAGATTGTAGCATCTTTTGTTATTCTTTATTTTCATATTCTGGGAATTCAATTGGAATTATTAAATTTATTAATTGTCGACATGTTGACAAGATTAATCGTGGTTACTAAGTCTTCACTGAACTCCAAGTAGAAACAAATTTCTTTGAATTTGGACCACATGACATCCTTAGTTTATGTAATTAAATTGTTAATTGTTGTTATAATATCATGTATATAAATTGCAATATACATACACAAATGTCCAAGCTGACAATGTTGATATATGTCATTAATTAATTCGGGCCTTGCATCACTTTTGCTGGGAAAATTCAATGATACAGCTGAGAAGTTTCGTTTGTGGGAAGATTTAATGGCATCAGGTGTTCAGAGATAATGGAAACTCATAAATTTGATATATCAATTTCAATAATTAACTGCTTTTTACTTATTTTATTTTTTGATAAAAAAATAAGATTATATCTTAAAAATCATGCGATTTAATAATTTTTTTTATCGGAATCGATTTTGTCCGTCGAAAGCTTAAAACGTTAATTCCGGCGGACAAAATTAGTTTCTAGCTAAAAATATACATAAAATTGTTTGATTTTGAGAATATATCTTAGTTTATTCTAGAAAAATAAAATATATGAAAACCGTTTAATGGACTGCGTTAGAATACCAAATCTATATGATTCCCGTTACGATAAATTCTAATGCGTAACAAAGAACGAAAATAACTTGGGTTATAATTATTTCCTATGCAATCATATGATACATACATGCCGCCCATGCGTGCATGCAAACATGCATGGCCACATAAACCATCGATCACTCATTTCCATGAGAGAGAAAATTCTTGTTTAAATACCTAACCCCATGATTTTTTCATTCCCAATTCTAACAACTTTCCCATCAAGGGTTACAATTCTTCCATTTTCCCCAACAATAATACTCCGCATATATCCCTCACACTCTGTCCTCATCAAACACCCCAAGAAAACTACAAACACAAACTACAAAACTCAAAATCAGATCATTTCTTGACTTTTGAGGTCCAAATCCAATCATTCCCTTACTAACTTCACAATATGCAAACATCAACAACAAATTCAGACAACAGCAGCAGCAGCATGGGAAATTCCAACACAAACAATCCATCAATTCATGCCCAAGAAGAGGATCACCACTTGGCAGAAAACCAAAGCAAATCAAGAACAACAACAACAACAAACAACAGCTCGAGCAACGATAGTACAGTTGAGGAAACTAACAATGGCAAAAAGGGTCATAATAATAATAATAACAATAACAGTAATTCTGGATCTGTGAGGCAATATGTCCGGTCGAAGGCGCCCCGTCTCCGGTGGACACAGGAGCTCCACCACTGCTTTGTACACGCCGTTGAGAGATTGGGAGGCCAAGAAAGTAATTCAGTTGTTTTAATTTTGTTCATTAATTAACTCATGACTGATGACCTAATTAAGTTACTTGGTTTAATTAATTTTCGAGTTTCATGATCCTTTTTGGTGCAGGGGCAACGCCTAAGCTGGTGCTCCAAGTGATGAACGTCAAGGGATTAAGTATTGCTCATGTCAAGAGCCATCTTCAGGTAGGTAATTAATTATCAATTAAGTTATTAGATATTAGTAAGAAATTGGAGTGAATAATTTCTATATATAATTGGCTTAATTAATTTGATTGTTGTTTGATTAGATGTACAGAAGCAAGAAGATTGATGACCCAAATCAAGGTATGCTGCAAATATACTAATAATAGCAAAATTAGGGTTTTCTTTATGAAATTCCTTGGCTTAATATTCTAGTTCTGATTAAAGATCCATCATTTCCTTTCTCCTTTAAATATCTGAATAGTGATTTCGGAGCAAAGATTGCTAATTGATCCTGGAGATCATCATATGTACAACTTCAGCCAGCTTCCGTTGCTTCAAAGTCCGAATCAGATGCCAGTTTCCAGTTTACGGTATGTCGATAATAAATATTGTTGTAACCTAAAATTATTAAACCAATAGCGATCAAATCACTTTAACTCATGTAATGTATAAGATCGGATCTTATTCAGAAGGGCTAATAAAGGCTATATACTATTTCTTGAATTTTTTTTTTTTGCCAAATTTATTATTTTTTTCAAGCCCTAATTGTATAATCTTCTCCCCCTTTTTGCAGTTTTAAAGATGCCATATGGGGAAGCCAAGCAAATTCCATTTATAGTCCTTATAGCAAATGGGCTGCCTCAGATGTAACCAAAAGCAATAGATATGAAAGCAACAACATTAATGGAAACTCATCATCAATAATAGCCAGTGGCTTTCATTCAATTAAAAGGCAAGAAACCGATTCCAAATATTGTGCAACATTCACAAACCAAAGATTTTGGCAAGCTCAAGCTGCAACAAGCTCTACAACCCAAAAATACCCTCCCAAATTCCCAAATATAGAGGGAGCCTCACACTCGATCCACGGGCAATACCGTCATTTCAGTGATCAGTGCGAGAAGATGCCGATGGCTGAAGAAGGGAGGAAGATCATTACTGGTAGTACTTCAAAGAGGAAGTTTCCATCTGATCATAATGATGATCATCATGATCAAGTGAATGATCTTGACCTCAATCTCTCTCTTAAATCTAGAAATGATCATAAGAAAATGAAGCCAATTAAATGCTTGAGGGATGATGATATCGAGGATGATAGTAGCTTATCTCTCTCCTTGTTTTCACCCTCAAAGGAAAATCATGTTAATCATCATCATCATGGTGTTAGCAAGAATTTGGGAACTGCGGCAACCTCTTTAGATCTGTCTTTGTGAATATGATCAGACAATTTCTGAGTGAGATTTTTCAAGTACATTGTCAGTGTGGATGCACAGATTGATCAATATCAAGGTAATTATAAATATTTTTCTCGTTTTCTGTGTTATTAATCTTGATATATATATTTTATGCATGCAGGGATCGATAACTAGCTAGCTAGGTAAATATATTTGAATACTAACTGAGGTAATTAATTTTGGGGAAAAAAAAAGAGAGGTTTACTTTAACTTTTTAATTCTTAATTAACCTAGATTCGCATCGGAATTGGGATATGATTTCATGACAATTGATATTGGAGATCTTTGTCTCAAGATCAATGTTTGCCAGGATTTGTAAGTGTCGGATATTTATTGATATGAATTGAGCTACATATAATGATAAAGTTAATTAATTACTTTAATTATTATAATTACCTGCATTGATTATTTCCTTAAGGCTTAAGCTGATATTAATTCTTATATGCATGGTTCTAGCCACTTCTAGGTTTTAAAGCTAAGATTTAAGCTTTTTTTTCCCCCTTTATTCATTGATACTTTGCTAACTATCAAATGCTTTGACATCTTTGTTGATAGTTTATTATAAGGTTAGTGCAATTTTAACCCAATGAGCATTAATTTCGAGTTTCGACAAATATATATAAGTATATTGATTGTAACTAGTAATTTATGTGACAGAACTGATATTATGAAATGCATGTACTTCATTTTAGCAATTACATATCGATCAACAGGCCACAAATTATATCAGTCGAAGACATAATAATATTGAACAAAAATCATGCATTAAGCACATATATAATGTATTGCTTAGTGTTAAGTACTCCCTTTTTAATTTATACTAGTAATTCCGCATGCTCTATGCGTGTGCAAAAAAAATATTATTATTTAAATATATTAAATTAAATTATTTATCTGAATGTAAATTTAATAATCGTATATTAATAAAAAATAATTAAATATAAACTAAAAGAAATAAAAATATATTAAAATAAGAATAAAAGTGGGGTGAGATAAAAGTATGAATAATAGATCAATAAACACGTTCAGCATATGATGAAGAAAAATAAATTAATTAATTAAATAAAAAAGAATTAGATACCATGTCTAAGAGACCACCTTTATCTCTAGAACTTAATAATAGATTATAGATTAAACATGTTGTTTACATATTCAATATTTTCATCTACAGTTATAAGTGATCATTGATTAATAGAGGATTTTCTTTAATGTCAACACCCACTCATTTAAAATGACAGGCACCAGATGGTTTCAAATTTAATTAAAATCGATACATTAGAGAAAGAACTCTTGTCTCTTGACCATTAGAGTCAACCATGGTTGGCATCTAATTAATAGAGTTGATTCATTTATTCTCCTTACAACATCATAATTAATCCGCCTGTGATTTTTATTTAAAATGCTGATATATAACAATTACCCACATATTAATTCTTATTAGTTTCATCAATAATTAACGAGTCAGATCTATCATCACATTTTTTAGAGTTCCATCTTATATTTCGCTCATTGAAATACGTCAAAAGTATTATTTGTGGTTGTTGATATATATGAAAATAGAAAATTAATAATTGAAACAGAAAATCGGATCCGAATAATAGTTACCATTAAACTAACACGTTATTTACACTAATTTTGGGGAATTTGCCGTAAAGATGAAACCATGAAGTACATTATGCAGTGGAACCTACATGTCATTCATCAATCATCATCCCCATGAACATTAATTATCAAGAATTGAAATTTTGTTTTGTTTGAGATCTATATATAATTGCGTACAAAGATAAAAGAACAGAAGCAAATTGATCTTAATTTAAAGGGGCACTATCAAAAAACTCCCCCAATTTCAAGATTTTTACTTTACTTCCCGAAAATATATACAATATAATAGAATATAAATACTGTATTTAAATATTTTAGCACTACATTATGTGAATTTTTATAATATATTTTGATAGTAGTGAAAATTTATGCAACATAATATGATATAAATATTGCATTATATCATATTCGCATTACACATGGGGAGTAAAATAAAAATTTGATGTCCAATTGAGAAGTTAAGTAAAAATATGATGTCCAAATGTAGATTTATCTCACATTACCCATAAATCTGTGTAATATGTGATGGTTACACAACTTACCTTGACAATTTTTATTTAAAATACTACTAAGTTATACTAGTTACAATGAAGAATGTGCAAAAACTTCAATCTTTTTTTTTCCCTCAACAATATATTTTTATGGGTGGAGACGATCGGACCGGATCGAAATATTTACATGTAAAATTCTCTCAATTATTTTACCTGTATTTTTAGGGGTTTGAATATGAAAATTTTGGTCAAACTAATTTAGCGGCCCTAAATTACCCAAACAGTTTGGTTGCAAAAACTCCAAAATGCACAGGTGAAATTTTACTATTGGTGCACTATTCATTGGGATAGTGTAAGAATGGTGCGCAATTTTGCGGTAAAACGCGTACCAGAAAAACGTCTTTAAAGACGTTTTTGGAGTAAACGTCTTTAAAGACGTATTCAGAAAAAACGTCTTTAAAGACTTTTTCTAGAAAACCGTCTTCATAAGAAGTTTAGTCAAAACCGAACTTCTGAGTTCTCTAGGTAGAGAACCCAGAAATCACAAAAAATGTTGAAATGTTAAGATTTAATGAACAAAATATCTAAAAACAAGTGGTTTAATATAATAATAATCTTTCTAATATGTTGTTACTATTTGTAATGCATTCTTATCTAATTTTGATATTATCAAAATTAAAATAAAAAATTTATTAATAGATTACCCAATAATTATTATTATTTTTTTCTTCTAAAAACGTGTGGTTAGGGCCTAGGGGAGGGGGGACGTTTTTCTAAAAAAGTCGTCATAAGAAGACTAACAAGCTTCTGGAAAAAAAAATATATATAATAGAAAAGTTGAAGTAAGGTGAGAGAACACAGAAAATGTGTTAAAGAGATAAATAAAAAATAACACGTTGAATGATTAGTTGACTAAATAATAATAAAAAAAAAATGGAGAGTCCTGAAATCAAAATACTTTTAACTTTACTCTCTTGTGTAGATAATGTATGTGCTAAAAAATAAAATATTATTATTAAAATTAAATTTTTTATATTAATAAAAATTAAATAATTACTTAATTATAATAAATAAATTTAATATTATCTTATTCCTGAAAGGAAAAAAATAATATGTTACTAAAATAAAAAAATATTAATAATTATTGGATAATCTATTAGTAAAGTTTTTTGTTTTAATTTTGATATACCAAGATTAGATAAGAATGCAATACAAATAGTATCAACATCTTAGAAGGATTATTATTATATTAAAAAATATTATTATTATTATATTAAACCACGTATTTCTTGTTTTTAGATATTTTGTTAATTAAATCTTAGTCTTTCAACATTTTTTTTGTGATTTATAGGTTCTCTCCCTAGAGATCTCAGAAGTTGGATTTCGAGTAAACATCTTATGAAGACGATTTTCCAGAAAACGTCTAATACCTTTTTCCTGAACACGTCTTTAAAGACATTTACTCTAAAAACGTCTTTGAAGATGTTTTTCTGGTACGCATTTTACTCCAAAATTGCACTACATGAAAATCTTGCGCCATTTTTACACTATCCCAATGAATAGTGCACCAATATTAAAATTTCACCCATCAAAAATTTCATTAGAATGCAGTCGTGGAAATTTCAGAAGTTGAAGGCAATACCATCTGGAATTATGGGTTGGGCCCAATTGGACCTATTATTTGCTACTGTAATTAATTATTTAAACCTATTATAAGTGGGCCTGAGCAGCTCCGACCTCCAAGCCTCCGACAAAGTAACAAAGTACTAGCTTGGGTTTCGATAGAAACAATAGGCCGTACGCTTAGTTTTGCCAAAGTGTAGCATCAATTATACATGATACATTATTGTTGCCATTTATAATTCATGTCCCAATTAATTATAATAGGTAATACCTTGTGTCCCAATCTTAGCGAGATTATTTGGCGGAGTAAATTAAAATTTACCAAATTTATATGTTCCAACTAAACTTAACTATGTCTCTTTGAAAGCAGGTAGAGGTTGGTTCTAATGGTTAATGAATTTGTTCTCAAGGGTGGGGTCTCGGGTTCGAATCCCACTTGAGTGTGCGTGTGTTAAAAAAAAAAAAGAACTATATTTTTTGGGTTAGCATGCCTAAAAATTAAAAAAAAAGAAAAAAAATGTCTCTTTGGAACATTAAATTCCTATTTATGTGGACTCGGATTTTTCGTCTATTATTTATAAGTGACTGAACATAACATAACTCATTACGCACGCGTGTTCTTCTAGAACACAATACCTTTAATTCATGGGATTCTAAAGAGCAAGTTCCCGAACACAACTCGTCATACGCACGAGATCTCCTAAGCCTACCTCTTGTGAGACACATGTCCTAGTTGGATAAGGTCCATCATACATAATATGCATAGAATAACTTATTATATGTAGGATACATAATTCTCCAATAATACTCGAAAACAAATAGACACATAGATTTTATAAAAATTATAAAATAATCACTCCACAAATATCAAACATGACTTTCAAAATTGCATCGAAATAATATTTATAAAATTACTTGTATATCAATAATAATCATTCTTATATTCCATGGGACCGTCCAACAAAGTAAAATATTATCCATCAATCTATTACAATAAAATTTCCAAAATTAATCTGTCACAAAAAAAGGAAAACGAACGTCGCATTAAATTTAAAAGCCAGAATCCAATAATTTATTTAATTTCCTAGTTTAATTCTCCATAGAAAAGGAAACCAATAGTCGCATTAAAGCCAAAACCACAAAAATAAGGTGAAAATACACTCAGCCAATCAAAATCAATCACAAGTCACTATAGATGAGGTTTTTGGACAAAACTTTGATGAGTCGACCGTTGGAAGGTACCTCCTTTCCCTACAATTCCTACAGTTGACGCTTCCAACGCATTGTACCCTCACCTTCGAAAACAGCAAAAGCACTAAATTTTTACGCTGTACAACTCATCGCAGGATACTGCAGGAAAAACAACTGTATACTATATTTCTACTTTTCGTATCTCCCCGCAACCTCGGTATATGCTTCGCGCATCTTCGTCTTATCCTTCCGCCATTTTCAACTCGTTGCCGCCTACAAAAACACGCACTACACGCACTGAGCACAGAGAAAACACCATTTCTTCATTCCGATAGCAATGGCGCGGACCAATAGTCCGCCGGTGCTGCGCCACAATAATCCGCTATTGACGTTGAATTGGAAGCCCGCTCAATCTGTGTTCTTCTTCAGAAACTCGTTTCATCAGAGCGGTTCTGTGAATTGTGCCTCTTCGTCCGGTTTTTCGTCGCCGAATCTGTTGCATTTGCTTTCGCAGTCCTCGAATTCATGTCCTGGTATTGCGAGGGTTTCCACCGCGCCGGTGGAGTACGCGGCGCCGACTCCGGATTTTGACTTTCAGAAGGAAATTGCCAGGCTGAGAGGGCTTAGGGAGAAGCTGTCTGGTTGCGGGACGTTGGCGCAGAAGTTGAGGACGATCGACTCGGATTCTAGGGTTAAGTCGTTTTTTAAATCGCGGAGGAATGAGTTTGTAGGGCTGGGGTTGAGCGATCGCGACATGTATTTGCTGAAATGCGTGGTTGCGGCGGGGCAGGAGCATGTGTTTGGGGAATTTGGGAGAGAGTTGGAGAATGGAGAGATTAACGGTAGTTCTATCAAAAGCGCGTTTTATGCGTTGGCGGAGATGATTGATAATTGGGATGTGGATGGCGGGAGTAGAAGTCGAGGTTTAAAAGACGGAGAGAGAGCTGCATTGCGGTCGCTGTTGAAGATGCTTGGAGAAGTGGAGCAGTTCTATGATTGCATTGGTGGAATAATCGGGTTAGTTTATGATGATAATTAATTTCTCGCTCTGATAATCACATCTGCCGTCTTTATTTTGTTTGCGTTACTCTTGTTTTGGGCTGTATTTAGGAGGCTAAACTCAATGGGGAAATTTTACATTACTGCAGATTTATGAACTGCTGAATTTCAACCTGGAATTTTCATTGTGATTTGTTTTTATTTTTCTACTTTTTTTTTTGTTGTTGTGAATTTTGGAAGAATGGCATAAGTTCACATGAATTTGAATTATTTTGATGATCAACTTGCAAATGTTTTATTACAGATATCAGGTCACGGTGTTTGAGCTTCTTACTCAGTCTTCTGATGAAGGGCAAACTATTAATTGTTCCCCGCAAACAAATAAGTTACAGAAATGTCAGTTCATGGAAATTCATCCCCCAGCTGTACTCGATCTTTCTGAAGATTCTGAATATGCTTCTCAAGCTGCTCTTTGGGGCATTGAGGTCAGTTCATGATTATGTTTATTCCTGAATTTAGGAATGTAATTATTATTTTTTTTGTTACAAATATTAATCCATTTTCAGGGTTTGCCTGACTTAGGAGAAATTTATCCTCTAGGAGGGTCGGCAGACAGGCTTGGCCTTGTTGACCCCAAAACAGGTGAATGCCTTCCTGCTGCAATGCTTCCTTACTGTGGACGGACTTTATTGGAGGGTCTTATAAGAGATCTTCAGGTATCTGATTTTCATTTATCGGGTAGAGAAATTTAGTTTTGGCATTCTATTATTTAAGGTAAATAATTATGATACAAAAAGGTCCCGAGGGATCTTAATACATCTAATTGTAATCTAAATGATGAGAGCTTTACACTCTGCAAGGCTAGGGAGTTTTTATACTTCAAATTGTATGGGAAACAATGCATCACTCCTGTTGCAATCATGACAAGCTCTGCAAAAAACAACCATGGGCATATTTCTCGTATTTGTGAGAGGCTCAGATGGTTTGGAAGAGGAAGATCAAACTTTCAGCTCTTTGAACAGGTTTCAACTTTGGTGCAGACGTATTCTAACATTAATACCTTCAAGTTGCTTTTGCTATTGATGGTAGTATTTAATAACTTGGTTTGTCAATTTCTAGCCTCTTGTTCCGGCTGTTACTGCAGAAGATGGTCATTGGGTTGTAGCGAGACCGTTTGAACCAGTGTGTAAGCCAGGCGGTCATGGTGTAATGTGGAAATTGGCCCATGATAAAGGAGTTTTCAAATGGTTTCAGAATCATGCAAGAAAAGGAGCCACTGTCAGACAAATCAGGTTTGGCTCCCTTTCCTTATAGCTTTGCTGTAAAATTTTGAAACCAGATAGCATACTGACAATGACTATACTTTACAGCAATGTTATAGCTGCGACAGATTTGACTCTAATGGCTTTGGCTGGAATTGGTTTGCGCCATGGAAAGGTAAGAACTTAATTACTGTTGTTAAGATAGTGGAAGAAGTGTAAGACTGCAACATGTGACTGTGTATTAGATTCAGTAGGATATGCAGGCTATAGAAATTAAATGAGGGATGTCAAATTATGTTTTACGTTTACCGTGAGTGGCAAAGAGATGATAACAGTTGCCAATGATCTTATGCATCATTTTTCACACTCCTCTCTTCAAACAAGTGTTCTATGGACTGAAGTTCCTCTCATTTTATTGGCAGATGTGTATCACTAACACATTTCTAGCCGTATGATGAGCAACTTTATGTACTTTGAAGTGCTGATAATTATATTTCATTTTTATTTGTTAGATTATGCTTTATATAAATTATAAGTACTAGTATTAAGGTTATTTTATTTAAGCCATTATACTAGGCTTACTGTTTTCAAGGTTGTGTTACACCCCCAGGGGAAATGGAAGGTAGTATCTGATCCATGGTTAGTGACTGCAACATATGTTGCACTAGATTTCTGAAAGTTCTTCATGCTCTGTTATTTATGTTCCAGGCTTTACATATACTGGGATATAAGCTGGTGTTTAACATAAAACGGCATTAAGATGTTGGTTTTCCGTGTTTCCAGAAATTAGGATTTGCCTCGTGTGAACGAAATTCTGGGGCAACAGAAGGCATCAATGTCCTACTCGAGAAGAAGAATTTAGATGGAAAGTGGGCATATGGTTTATCCTGTATTGAATACACTGAATTTGACAAGTTTGGGATCACTGCAGGGCCCGTTTCTCCCAGGTAATATTGTCTTCCTTGTACCTCTATTATGGAGTTGCTATGCTTTCCTTATATTTCTGTTTCGGATAATTTTGTCTATATCCTCACTCATGCTGCACGAACTGAACCAGTTTTTGCAAAGAATTCCCATGAACTAACTTGAGAGTGATTTGGAAAGTCATTGACTGCTTGATGCATGTCTAATACAATTTGGAAGATCACTGTATCTTTAGTATTAACTATTAAGTAACACCCTTGCAGATTCTATGGTTTCATGTTCACTTACCGAGTAATAATTTACATGTAAATGTAGCTAGTCAAGCTAATTTACTTTAACTGAAATCTCACAGTTCTGTGTTTATGTTAAATGACCATAGACTTTACCTCTTCTGGCATCGATTATGGCACATTGTCCTGAAGATGTTTCCTGTAATCTACTTTGTTTCGAAGTACATTTGACTGCTTCCTGAATAAACTAGAAAGGTCTTCTTTGCTATCCTGTTTCCCATCACCTTGCTTTTACTTGGGAAATGTTATGGTACGCTGATCATTTCTTACTTGACTTGAACCACACATTTATGCTATAGTGAATGAAGGAAATATCACACTTGTTGATCATAGCATCTCTCACATGCGTACGTATGTTTAAATGGACCTTCCATGGGTTTGTTCAAACAGTTTTAATACTTCTGACTTGCAATGGATTTCCGCTGTGAAGTTTGCAGGCAGATTTTCCTGCTAACACAAACATCCTTTACGTGGATTTACCTTCTGCGGAGCTTATTGCATCAAGCAAAAATGGAAGTAGTTTACCAGGAATGGTCCTTAATGTAAAAAAGCCAATCACATATACGGATCAGTTTGGAATGAAACAAAGGTACAAACCTGTTGGTTGGCATTCTCTATTTAAATTAGCACTACCTGTTCATATCTTTTTGCAAATTGTTGCCTTTATATAGTATTCCTTCCTATGTCTTGTTGCTTACAGAAATAGGTCTTGGGTCTTAAGGTAATAAGCACAGATACAAAATTGTCTGATGAACTTATTTTGCCCGAAAGTGTCTCCAGCCCTTGGGTTTCCAATATCTAGCCACTAGTTTGATTGTCTAAGCTCTTAACTTTGAAAATTCAGTGGAAAAATTGGCATATCTGGCTATTTTCTTCAAATGAAAATGCAGACCTTTGTGTTGAAGGGAATCATAAATCCATCTATTCAAGAGATAGGCTTTAGTTTTTACTCTTCTTGGACTTAAAGTTTCTTAAAAGACAATGTTTTATATCTTCCCGGGGACAGAAATTCTGTATGTAATATCCTTCAGCACTTGTCATGGTTGGTAATGACACTTTTTATGAAAGTAGCATAAATGACCATTTTAATCTGTCAATTTCCTGTAAATGTAAACTAGATAGGAAAAAGTAAAATCACTTGTTGTCATGTATGTTGATTCTACAATCAAGTAAATGGATCTTGTTTTCTTGGTTTTAAGCGGCAATTGCTATGTTTCTTTGGGACTAGAAGCTGTCAGAGGATATTCATAAACCTTACATTCTTAAAAGTGAAATCAAGTGACATTAGCTATTCATTAGTTGTTAATCTATTAGTGCGTTTAGATGTATATCACTGTAATAAGAAGAAAATGATAAACAGCTAGCATTCTCTTTATGCTAGAACTGGCAATAGTTCTGGAGAATGAGCACAGCTCTATACAACATACAACTTAATGGCTTTACTAATTAATATGATATTTATTACGATAGTTCTATAAACGTCTCCATTTTTGACATGTGAATTGTGATAGTGTTCCTGGAGGCAGATTGGAATGTACAATGCAAAATATAGCTGACAGTTTCACCAATACATATCCTTCTCGATGTTATGAAGGTGTAGAAGGTATGGAAATATGTTTTAAGCTTTACAAATTCTTTTACATACTTGAATTTGGGTGCTAACATGTGATTTCTGGTTAAAACTTCCACAGATGGGCTAGATACCTTTATTGTGTATAATGAAAGAAGAAAGGTTACATCTTCTGCTAAGAAGAGAAGGAGACATGCTGATAAGAACCTGCACCAGGTCATAATGGATAAACAATTTGGTACCTTTGCATCATGACATATTTTTCCTGAAAGACTTTCCTTTTATCATGAAACTTGATCACTGTTTTTTATATCAATACAGATAAATTTATACTAAGAAACCTTGATGTTCTTAGTTTTCCGCGCTCATGTCTTTATATTTTATAACATCTCTTTTTTCTATATATACATATCCGTACTTTCTCAAACTATAACATGATTATTTATATATTATATATTTGCTGCCCCTAACGAAAGAAATTGGACATTGAGGTCAAGTTTGATGAGTATATTGGATGGTGCATCTCTTCAGAATATGCTTACTTAGGCCTGTATTCAACTTCTCACTGTAGACTCCAGATGGCTCTTTGTTGGATATCATGCGGAATGCTTATGATTTACTTTCTCATTGCGGAATAACAATTCCCAAGGTATTATCTGATTTTTGCGTTATATCTCAAGTGCTTTGTGGTTTTCCTAAAACTTTGTTTCATCAAATGCCTGCCTGAGAATAATGGTAAGAGTTTTTCCTTTTTCTTTCTAAGTGAAGATTTACCTTATGCGAGGTTTCTACCGTAATTTTCAGGTTGAAAGTAATGAAGTGTATGTTAGTTCTGGACCCCCATATCTTATCTTTCTTCATCCTGCTCTTGGCCCACTCTGGGAAGTCACTAGACAAAAGGTAGATAAAGATGCCTTTTTACGATTCTCTTATGCTACTGGAACTTCTTATGATTTGGAGTGGGCAATGCCCTCAAGAGAAGGTCCTGGTTATTATGTGGAAAAGAGGCCAGATTAGTTCCCTATGAATCATCCTTTGTAATGTGTATGTTTCATGTATAGAATTATTTATATATTATGCGTATGTATGCTATTTATGATCTTCCTTTGATCTCGATTTCATTTGGCATAAGGTAGTGAAAACAATCCACCTGGAATAATAAATTGCTTAATTCTTTGTATATCTTTTGTTTCACTTTTGTCAATTTTTTTTTTGTCAGTTTCTGGGTGGTTCCATTGCTGGGGGTTCTGAGTTGCAAATAGAGGTTGCTGAGTTTTTGTGGAGGAATGTTCAGGTAGTATACTTTAATTTAAAAAATAAAAATCTGATTTCTCCCGTTTACTGTCCCCTGATCAGTCCCACTTATTTGTAGCTGGATGGAAGTTTGATCATTTTGGCTGAAAATGTTGTGGGCTCAACTCAAACTAATGAAATGGATGACTCTATACTACAGTACGGAAGAAGGTATTGCTATGGCCAGCTTGCATTAACTATGGATAGAATAAACATGAGTTGTGCGCCTTCTCTAAATATAACTACAATGCCTTAACTAAGTTCTATTTATAGGTGTGCTAGATGCAGGTTAGAGAACGTGAAGGTACGTAATGGTGGGATAGATTGGAATTCAGAAGATAACTTGTACTGGAAGCATGATGTGCAGCGACTTGAAGCCTTAAAAGTGATACTTCATGGAAATGCAGAGTTCGAGGCAACTGATGTTGTAATACAGGTCAATTGGTGGCTCTTTTACTACTGTTCTTGGTGTGAGTTGATCATATGATATTGGAGTAACTTTACTAACCCTGCACCTCTGCTTGTATCATAACTGAACCGACAACTATATAATTAGGCAAAATGATGTGTGTTTGTTGCAGTACGGATGTATAATAGGAGGAAATCTAAAAATTTTATCTTGGGAGTAAGGACAATTAGTTGATGGTTTTTGACACATATGGACAGTTAAATGATTGGAAATGTCACATGAGATGACCCATTATTATATCAAAACAGTTCCAAAATACTCCTGGGTGGAGATTAAAATGTCAGAACTTGCTGCAAAACAAGCAATAGACTAAGGAATGGATATTTTGTTTAGTTGCTTAAACTTACACCTATGGATGATAGCAGATATATTTGTTTTTATATCTTTTTTTATTCTTTTCTTAGTATTAGAGTTGGCAAATATGTAACCTTTACTGAAGTCTCTAGATATATGATAACAACAGAAAATGTGGCCATATATTTTAGAATCTATCATTATTCTTACTTCCATTTCAAAAACAAAATACCATTGCTTTGGCTATATTAATTCATAAAATATATTATTTCTGCTTGCAGGGTAATTATGTTTTTGATGTACCAGATGGCCACAAATTAAAGATTACATCAGGACATTCAGGTAACCATCACATTTACCTGGTGTATATTGTTCAATTTTAGCCTAAACATTTATTCTCAAATTTAATTCAGTGATTATTTTGGGCTGCAGCCTGCAGCCTGAATCTATGGTAGACATGTGTATTGTCTATAATGTATATGCTTAAAAGTATTTTATGTTTGGCCTAGAACATCTAGCATGCCATAAGAACAAATTGCAGGCTAATTTTCTGATTCTTTAGGCAAACTGCTTGATTTTTGGGTACCTTTTGTAGAGTACTCTGGATATTTAAGAGAGAGCATTAAGCACAATGTTGTCTTACTGATCTTTCTGTCGTGTATTGCGTGTTTTAAAATAGCGTGCTAAAATAGTTGTACATCTGTCTATGCTGATGATGACAGATTATTAACTCTAGTATTTCTTGAAATCTCAATTCAGGTTTACATATCGAATTGACCTGTATTGAGGATGAATTAATGGAAAGTGGAACCTGGTTTTGGAACTACAAAGTAAGGGGCACACATGTTGAACTAGAATTGACAGAGCTGTAACATTAACCTTACCACACCACATCATCATGTGAATTATTGTTCACCGATAAATGCAGTGGTCTACAGTAGATGGCCGTTCTTTGTTGCTTGGTTAAACAGAAGTTGAACCTGTTCCAGAAACTTATCCTTTCGTAATAATATTTTGGATGAGTACTAGTATGACTATGACCCAGAGTACCAGAGCTGATGCGCCTTTAATTCATATGTAAATGTTGTACAAGAACAAAGTTAAAGTGTTGTAGTTATAGCCTTTTATTTATTATTGTGACCTTGTCCAAAATGTAAAAATAAATCCTTTTTTATATCTTCTAAATACTAGTTTTCATTTCTTGCCATACATTTAATGTTTCTTATCTCTTCAGATGCCATTTGATTGAATATATCTATGCCAAGCAAATTGTACTCATGTAAGTATGGTATAAGACACTTGATTTTTCTTTCTGGAAACTCTTATGACTCTTTGTTTACCTGCCTACTACCGACAGGATCTCATTGGTGTTTCTGTTAACATGCACTTGTTCATCCATTTATCATTTGTTTATGCAGTATTTTGCATTTATAAGTTGATATATCGCTGCGAGGAGGAGAAATGAACATAACCAACTTTAATACAAAATTCCTTGACCATTCACAATAACTCAACTTTGCTGTGCTTACTATGACTGCACTTCAACATAATGTGTTTGTGTCCTCCCGGTGTATCTTATCTCTTTGTGTTCTTTTTGTACAATATCCCTGTCAAGTCTCCTGGCAGCAATTGGAGTATTTGAGGTAATTATTTTGGACTTATCAAGCTATCTGGTCTTTATCTTGCATCTCTTTCTTTGTTTTTGGTTGTTTATCTTTCAAATACCAGTCAGCTAAATCTGTTGATTACTCTTATCAGATTTTGGATTCAAATAACTAGGCACTGTGGCTTCTTATGTTTTATATAAAAAAATTTATAAGTCAGTACTGTATACATGATTGAAGAAGTTTAAACGGAAAGGGAGACAAGGGGTAAATTTATGTATCAGATTGCACCATCTCCAATTATATACACCTTGCTGATCAATTGAGCTCTCTGTCATAAAACAGGATTTGTGATTTGGGAGCAGCATCTGTTGAGTATTCGAAGTAGAGCATCAGCCTTTCGTCGAGCTTTTAGTGACCCCTCGATGGTTAAGCTCTGCAGGGAAGGAATGCTGCGTGGATTCATCAACAGTCTTCTTGCAACTTCTTCTCCACCATCCTTACACAGCCCCAGAAGAAGAGTAATTGCATTCTCCTTTCCCTTGGAAGACCCAAATCTCAAAAGATCAACGAGAAGAGGAACCAGGTTTCTCCTCTTCTGTATCTCTTCCAGTCCTTCAGTGCAACCCAAAAGTAGGGCAAGCACTGCTAAGGCATCATCGGTTATACCTGCCTTATCATCTGTCAACAGGTCAACAAGCAAAGGAACAGCTCCTGCAAGTATTGCCTTACCTCTATTAACACTAAAAATTGCGAGGTTGAAGAGTGCTGTGGCTGCATCCCTTTTGCCAGCTGTAGTGCCTTCTCCTAGAAGCCCAACCAAAGCTGGAATAGCTCTCGGGTGAGCACCAATAGTTATTTTGTGGTCATCTATTATCGACAGGCTGAAGATTGCTGCTGCTGCATTTTCTTTTGCCTCCATTGCCTGTCCTGATTGTAGTACATCTACTATGTTGTCTATTGCTCCAGCAGCCATAATTAACATCTTGTTGTTTTCGTGTATTGAAAGGTTGAGCAAGGCAGTGACTGCATTTTCCTGGATTCTGGAGTCGGAAGAACCTAGCAGAGTTACCAGAAATGGAATAGCTCCCGCCTCAGCAATTATTCTGCGGTTATCCATTCCTGTTTTTGCGAGTAATCGGATCTCATATGCTGCCTGCCTTTGGATGTCTGGTGAGCCTGTTGCTAGTTTCCCTACTAAAAACTCAGCTGTCATCTTTACAGCATCTACAGCAGTTTTGGTTGCAGAAATATGATCGATGACAGGCTCACGTGATCTTCTTTTACTATTGTTTCTCTCCACCTCTGCAGATGATGTGGATTCTGAAGCAGGAATGTTGTTCTCCTGGCACCATTGTTGTATCAGGCTTCTTAATGCGTAGTTAGGTATCAAGGCCATGTGGATCAACCTTTGCCCACTTTTTGGGCATGTGTGGTGGCCTGAATTTATCCATTGAGCTATTGAACTCCGATCATAAGTATGCCCTGATGCTACAATTACAGGATCTTTTATCAAGTCAAGTGAAATAGGGCACCGAAACTCGTCTGGTATGTTGAAAGTCGTGGAGTGAGGAAGTGATTGGTGGTCATGGCGACCATTTGTTGGCACTTTGCGTTTCTTCAAATCCTCTTGAGGTTTCATGTTTTCATCACCATTGAAAATTGTGGATTTTGAGAGTGAAATCATGGATATGAGATTGTTGATATTCGAAACCACAATAAGCCCACCTGTTCCTGCTTGCCTCTCAGCTTCCGCCTCCAGCTTTGAAATCTCTTCTTCAAACTCCGATTGACTTCTCAAACCAATGCTGCTCAGTATGTCCCGAATACTTCTGATATCGACAATACCTTTGTTTTTCCGATTCATTTCACTGTTGATGGCCATTAGTTGGACAAGCTCGTCCCTCATTTGAATCTCTTCTTGGTCAACAAATGGCTGAACTCTTTTTGCTTGCTTGTGAAGAAGTTCAATTTGCTCTCTGGTATCTGCTGTTAAGTTGAGCAAGCTCAGAGGCAAAATGTCGAGTGCTCTAGCCATCTCTGTCACGAGTGTGTAAAATTGATTTGAAACGTACTCTGTTTGCATGAGATTCCAAAGGAGGCTACCTTCCGAAGATCTCTCAATCAGATTTTTCGCTCGCTTTATGACTGAGAAGAGCTCGGTTAAGCACAAGATCGAAGATGGCGGAAGCGGCTTTTCTGTTTCTTTGATCTCTTCAAACAATGAAGATACCAGCCTTATCCTTCTCATCATCCTCGAAATGTTTTTCGTCTGTAGTAATGGAATCTTTTCCATTGATGCAACTTCATTTGAGATTTGGATCAACGATTCCAGCAATGTTCCTGCTGGAAGAAAACCTGAGGAGAGCATTAGAGGAGGTATGGCACTATCCTCGACTCCGCCTCTCTTTATTGACAAATATTTCGATAGTTTTTTACACGACTTAGTTGTTCTCCATAGAATTCTTCTTCATTTCGTCGAAACGGTTGGAATAGAGTAATATGATTGACTAATGACCTTTCTGTTTGTATTTTCTGTATAGATGACAATATGATAGAAAGGATGGGAGATGGATGTTTGAACTCTTGGAATGCTGCCATTTGGAGGGCATACCGGCCTGCAGGTTAGTCATATTCCCTTCTAATTTTTTATACTCCGTTTTACGTGTGTGTGTATATATAATTGCAAAATACGCCGTTTCAATGTCTTCGTTAGCTGGCTATGGTTTTGATTTGAAGTAGTTGATTTGATCCTATAAATATAATTAGAGTGTTGTTTTCGAAGTATTTGTTTTGTTTTCTCAGTTTGAATTGTTAATCACTGCATTTGGACTCTTGTTATGTGTACTGATCCCTTTCTCCGTTTTCTATTAAAAATCCAATATGAGATACAGCTGATACATGCTTTAGGTTTGATGTAGAAATAAAAATAAAGTCTGATTGACTTGGTGAATTTTCGGTGAGATACAAGACAAAAGGGTAGAAAGAAGGTAGGTCGGATTTGCAAGTGCTTAATTGTACACTTTCATCGGTTCATGGAGAATGATTTAGTTTATTTTATATCATTATATGTTCGATAACTAATATATAAAAAATTGTTGTACAGAAGTAAATTAAGAACATTATAAATTTTTTCTGCTCAGACCATCATCACCCCTTTTTGGATTGAAACTGTATTCTTTTAGTGGACATATTTTTGAGAAAAGATGTTATAAAATAACAAGTAAATATGCTTTCAAAATTGAAAACACAAGCAACTTCAAAAAAAGCAAAAAAAAAAGAAATTAAACTAAATATCATTGTTGCGATGGAATTAGAAGCATGCTTCAGCATTTAAAGTCAAACCAAAGCTTTGAATTAATTAATGTAATTAATAGTTGCTTTCATTCTGCAACCACCATTCTACCTAGTGAAAGAGAAGTACAAACTAGAGCAACTTCTGTTGTATCTGGCAAATGCACAACTTGTTTCACCTTTTCCCATTGGAAATAATTAATTTGTTAAGTAACATCTATTAGCTAGGTTAGTTGTTCTATCATATTTTAGGTTAATCAGAAATTTTATATTTAAATTTTTTGTACTCATCCAATTAACTGGAGAAGTCAGTGGTTCAATCCAACTCGAACATAATAATAATTTTTTCTTATTAGTAAATATATTATTGCAACAGTCTTACTCAAATAGGATATAGAAGTAAGGTGAGCGCTTGAAGAAGGTACCTTCCTCCATCCCAAGTGTAAAATCTATAACATTCTTTTACCCTTCCTCCTTTTCGGCCTTTTTTTTATTTTTTGAGTTATCCGAGGTAAAGAAGTGCATATTGCACACTAATAAGTGTGTCAAAGTTGTTTACAAGGTAAAAATTTGCTACAGGGTTGATATTTTGCCCCATAATCATAATACCTATTGGCTATTGCTAATTTGCACCCTTTATAGCAAGAATGAAAACTTTGATAAACTTTTCATCATTGATTTGAATGAAGCCCATAACAACCTTTATGATTACCCTATATTAGACTCTGACACTGTTACTAAAAATCTCATCAAAAATAGCGCTATAGCACCGAATTGCCCCACAAAATGTGAATGTCGTCTCATGACTTTTTTCAATGTGTAAGTTTAGCAAGTGAAAGATCGAAATGTGGTCGAAGCGTCTTAGATGAAATGAAGATGGTTTAGACTATAAACCAAGTCAATCAAATTTGGTTCCCTCCACCACCACAAAATTCCAAAAAACCCCTCTAAGAATGATCTATCCAGCAACGTTTAGATGTCGAGTTGTCTAATCCAATTCCATCCTTGATAAAATTGATAATATAATGATGGACAGTTAAGAGTTTAAGACACTTATTATAAATTCTTATAGAACTCGATATAAAGAATTTTCCATCATCTCAATAAAATATCTATATGACATTTGTAGACTTGCATTATGCAAGTGAATTTGGGGGTTCCTGCAACATTGAGGAAATTGTGGCTGGGGTTACATGTACTTTTTTTTTATCTACTAAATGGGTGTTTTCTCCTAAAGTTTGCCTTTCCGGTTTTTATGTGTACTTATTTATTTATTTGTTTTTTTTTAGAATTAAGTGTTCAAATAATAAGATATTGAAAAGAGTAATATTTATGAGAGTGAAGTGAGAAATGACGTAATTGATGGAGGAAACGGGTACGGCAATGATTATGTGAACACTAATGTCCACAAGTGGATGTTGGGGGTAGCATTATCTCCCTTTAGCTTGTCATCTTTAATACGTCCCGTCGTGTTAAAGTTATCACTTTACCCGTGCCGTTTCTCTCTCTTGATTCTTGAAGAACTTGAACAAATTAATTATGGAACAATTACATTGAAATACCTAGATTTGAAATAATTATAGAAAATTTGAGAAATTAAAAAAAAAAATTGTTTATTAAAGGCTTTACATGACATGAATTAGTTTTTTTGAAGGTCTCATTCCTTATTTTTTACGAGTACATTATGCATACTTGATCGATTTTTTTATTTTAAATAATGACTATAATAGTATGTCTGAGGTCAGAGCTTCAGATATTCAAGGTGAAGTCTCTGTAATTTAGGAAACTTGAGAGTACGTTAGAGTTGTTATTCTTTTAATTATAGCGGATATTATAGGATATGTATTATCACCGCATGCAATTTGATGGACTGCATGTCACGCCTTGCCTCTAAAAGCGGGGAAAAGTTTGATTAATCCCTTTTCTTTTTCTCCAAAAAAAAAAAAAAAGAAAGAGAAGAAGAAGAAAATCTAGCATATTTGCTTCTCTAAAACTATAAAGTCCTTGCTATATGTAAATAAATGCATATGAGTTTATCATGGCAATCATAATTCATACCACATGATTTTATACATGAACTTTGAGATGATTATATGTTTCCCTTATTTATTTTCATTCCGTATTAACGATATTGTTGAAGGATTGAGATATATGTGTTAATTGTTTATTCATGATGAGGAATCGATGTGTATATTACTTGCGTATATGTAAGAAATTGCGACTTTAATGTCGATATATATTTGCACTGTATACCATTAATTGGACTCCTAAGTTCCATTCATTTACTACGCTTAATGGAACTGAATAGTGAAGTACCTAATGGGGTGACTGAGAGGTCAACGTGGTTACAACTTGGAGGATAGACAATTCTTTGTCGACCCCTAATTGGTGAAGCTATCTAGTTTGCATGATGTAATGTTTGAATTGTTATCAATACATGGGCATATAAGTGTATCTCTATTAAGCGGTGTAGTTTAAATATTTAATATTATTTAAATTTAACCAGTGATATCGTGTTCGAATATTTAGATTAGCAATTATGTTTAGAAGGAATTTTGACCTGACTCGATCCATATAGATGGACCGTACCAAAAATAAAATAATAATCATATCATTTGTTGGATGAGAAAATTGTAGGCATTCAGTTGCGGATACATAATTTTGTATGAAAATTGCGAGATTAATAAAATAAAACAATTATAATTTTAGTGGGGACGAAAACACAAGAAGTTGTGTTATATAATATTCTTTTTAAATTTCTAAAATATTTCATATAAGAGCAAGAAATTCGAGGGAGCTCCGCATATGTCCTTGCCTCCGCCATTGATAGCAATCTTACCTTGTATTAAAACAGTTGATAAAATGAGAAATCAAGTTACATTTAGATGTCAAAAGGATAAAGTTTAGTTTTTGTATAGTTTATAGGGTTGAAGTAACATCAAATATATCTCTAAACGTACAAGGTGAAATCCACATCCAATTATTAAATTGATCAGGTGGCGATATACTAGGTTTCCTAATTGTGCATCAATCTAATTTCAGCTAAGATTTTCTTACTTTTGTGAGCAACTTTTTTTTGAATAAATCTAATTTGTGTAACATCTCATCTAACTTTGTTGATGAGTCAATATAGGTCCCATAGACTCTCATGAAGCCACAATTAATTGTCTCGTCTGCTTTGTTGTTGAACTATCATATCCCATCATGCCTCATGTTTAACGTGCAACCTTGCACCGATTTCAATTTTTAACATTTATTTGGTTTAAATGTGTATTTTTATATATTTGAGTCATTTATAATTGAAGTATAGTTTGAGTCATTTATAATTGAAGTATAGTTTGAGTAGGGACACTGTTAATATAACATACGCCCTCGACAGTACTAACAAGACTTGGGCTATAAATTCTTATATGACAAAAACATCACTCACCAAAACCCAAAGAAGAGACAACATGAGAAGTCAAGAGCCTCGTTCAAGCTCTTCATGCGCAGCATGCAAGTTCTTGAAGAGAAGATGCACCCCGAACTGCCAATTCGCACCCTATTTCCGTTCGGACGAGCCCAAGAAGTTCGCCAAAGTGCACAAAGTGTTTGGAGCCAGCAACGTTAGCAAGATCCTCAACGAGGTGCCTGAAGATCAGAGGGAGGACACAGTTAGTTCACTTGTGTATGAGGCTGAGGTGCGGCTGCGCGACCCGGTTTATGGCTGCATTGGAGCCATAGCTTCTTTGCAATACAAGATGGTGGAGCTGCAGCATGATCTGATTCTTGCACGGGCCCGTCTCTCGACATGTATTGATCGGAATCGTCCTCCTATGAACTCTTCCATACAGGAGGTGGATTACGGTTACGGAAGGTCGGATGTGGCTCCTTTTGCTGAGTTCTCGGATCATCATCATTCGCAGTCGGTTAATGGGCTGATGGAGAATTTCAACCAAAATTACACTCAGCCCTTTGATCAGTTCGGTCAGTTTCATTTCCCATAGTATAATCGC
>JBBMKE010000009.1:16029319-16039494 GCA_037834125.1 Lippia alba | reverse complement strand
AGCTTATATAAAATACAATCTGTCCTCAGCTTGTCGCCTAGAGCTGCAAAAAATGCCTCAGCTACCAAAGAATATTACAAAGAAATATATATCAACACCCTATGACAGACGACGCCAATTCCCCCTTATTTGTACCCACAACTAAGCTTTTTGGCCACTTTGCCCGTCATTCTCCAGAAAAGTGAAAACGGTATAAAACACCAGATTACAAAACTTCAGGCTCAATGCTTAATTGTCCTCTTCTAAGTGAGTATTCAACATGAATCAATAGGACCCCATTGGTGGCATGCCAAATGGAGGCATTGGAGGCATACCCATACCGCCCATTTGTGTTGGAGGTGGGGCAAAACCCCCGCCCATTCCGGGACCTCCCATCCCAGGGCCTCCTCCCATACCTGGCATAGGAGGAGCCGGTAAAGCAAGAGGCAGTAACTGAGCATACATATTCTGTAGCAGAAAACCAGGAAAATTATTCAAAGTCCATACTAAAATGGCATACTTGTTAGCAGGCAGAAATGAGAGAACGTGTCAAGAAGCGAACCTGTTGCATGATAACATCTTTCTCCTCATTCTCTTTTGCCTTCGATTCATTTGCAGCTTCAATCTTGTCCTTAATTAGTTCATCAACTTTGCCAGTGTATTCTCGGATAAACTGCACAAGAGAGGAAATAAAATACATGCTTGTATGTTAAATTAGTGGTAAGCAAAAATAAACTTCTTGGAAAAGCTTCGGATTTCGTAGCATGTATAAACAACCAGAAAGGTAAGAATAGATCACCTGTAACAGATATGGGAAGGCAAAGTCGATCATGTTATTCATCCAAGCAAGTTCAAGAGCAACATCTGGCCGAATTAAGTCATAACAAACAAAGAGGCATGATGCAAAGCACTCCTTCTTCCCCTACAAAACGAAAGAGAAATATCCGCCCAGTGCCATCAGCATCAGGGAAATTTGAATAATAGGCAAAATAAAGAGACCAACACTTTCTTCCTTTAGAAAACACAAGTAAACATCAATAGGCGTGTACCTTTTCAATGAAGTAAACAAGCAACTCCTCAGCAAGTTCACGATCGCCAGATTGTGAAGCTGTTTCCATTGCATCTTTGTAAAGGTTGTCTTTCTTTGACAAGGCAATAGATTGCTTCCACCTGCCTGCCTTCTTGTAAATATAGGCTGCAACACGTCTCATTTCAAGAAGCTCGTGCTTCTCAATCTGCTCATGCACAAAAAAAGGCAAATTTATAAGCCTACAGATGACTCTAGGACAGTTTGTAGAAAATTGTAGTTCACCTTTTGAGCAAGACCAATCTGATCAAAGTTGTCATGGTAGTCGATTGATTCACGTAGCCTGTCATAATCCTCCTCTTCTACATAGATCTCATTGAGAGCTTCATTCACTGCAGAAACATTATTGCTTTGAACAGCAACCATATATGGTTTAACAAGTCGCAGGTGTCCAGCCTGAGAGAAGAGCAACATAAAATGTTTATAATTTAAAACACAACACTTTTGAACCAAATAATTCTGCAGTCAGCAGGAAACCAAAAAATCAAGTAGAAGTCCGAACCTTTCTCATTATGTCCACAACACGGGTATGATCCACTCGAAGAGCAAGTACATTCAAAACATCATTGATGAGATCAGGGTGCTCTTGCAAATAGAAATGCACAGCCTTGTAATATAACTCCACATTGGCAACTTTGACAATGATATCTTTGAATTGCATGTGATCCCAAGCTTCTGGGGAATGATTCATGACAGTTGTTGCAGCATTATCAAACTCATCATACTGAACGTACAAGTAAGTGAGTTCTTGCCAGTGCTGTTGTTCATCACATGCTCTGATCAGCTTGGGAATATTAAGGCGAGCGCAAAACAATTTGATGTGCTCCATGAGCTTCTCATGGCGGTATCGAGCATAAAGGACTCCTAGCTCCGTAAAGATGCCCATATGAGCCCGTTCCAATCCTAAACCACTCTCCATAAGTGATATAAGCTCGTTAAAGCATCCCCTGTTCTGGTAATACTCACTAACTTCTTCTAGGTCATCAACCTACACAAAAAGAATGTAAAGACATAAATACTAGTTGACAGGTAGATAGGTTAACTAGGCAAAGTTGATTGTGTCAAAGTAAATTATGTAGCAAAGCAAATCTATGAAGTACCTGTACAATGATGTTGAGACCACAAATTTGAGCCAAGCGGAACTCCTCAGCATCAACACAGGCAAAGCAGACTTCCTTCCATGTCTTTGCACTATTAGCTTTTCGTGCAGCATCAACAGCGCCTTGGAATTGCTGCAACTTCACTAGAGTAACTGCCAACTTGCCCCAATTGGAGATAAAAGCATAAATGATCTTTGCAGCCTCATATAATGCTTCATCATACAAGCGATCTCCAACATTGGGAAGATTGGCAACATTAGGCATGAGAATAAATTCTTCAATTTCACCCAGCCTGTCGATTTTAGCATAGGCATAGATGAGCTCACTATCCACTCTGGGCTCCTTCGATTTCTGCCTAACCATGAGAAGATACTTCACAAGGTCGTGATACACTTCCCCATCCTCTGCAGCTTTGATGACTTCCAGGAATTGAGTTGCGTCATCAGCACGAATAAATGACTCAATTGCATCACTGACTAGTCCTTCCCGGAGCTGAGCTTTAGCCACTTGACTCCAAACAGCATCTTCTTCAACACGGAAAGCAAATTCTACCGCTCGGTTAATGTCTCGAATATTATCCAACAACACATTCACAGCCTGGACGTTCAAATTGAACTTTTTGAAAATAGCGAATGCTTCTTCATACAATTCGGCCTCCACGGCCACTTCACCAACTGCAGGGCCATCAAAGTTATCAAGTCTATTCACATAGTCCATAACCCTAGATTTATCTGCCTTGATTGCCGTTAAAATAAGCAAGTTTTGCAGGTTGAAGTTTCCACTGAATGCCGAGTTCTGAAGCACGATCTTTTCAAGCAGCTCAATTAGTTCATGGGGAAGATCGGCAGTCATAAAAGCCTTAACAGCTGCAGAAACTTGCTCTGGACTTTTGCTTTCTGGCAAAGCAGTGGATACAACTTGATCAATGAGCAACCTCCTAAACTCATTGTCAGGATCGAGAACTTTGCCCCAGAGGTCACCATCCATTCTTTCAACCACATACCTGCATAAAAAAGGCCGAAGGATCGATCAATTTCACGGAAAAAAAAGAAATTACCAAACAAGCCACTTTAGCTACATAACATAAATCACAAACCTGGCTTGCAGCTTGAACAAGGAATTCTTATTTGTCACATTAATAAGTTCATCATCACATTGGCCTCTGCGGTATGCGACAACAGCAAGGGTGGGGTCGCGCTTCTCACAGTATTTACCAACAACACGTGAATCATAATAAGGGTTGGTGGTAAGAAAGTGCTCCGCATTGTTGTTACTATCAATTATGATTTTACCCAAAGCATTGTGGACATGCACATCTTGGCTTCCTTCACTCACAAGATGCTCCAAAAATTGAGTAAGTAGACGAAGCCGATTCCTGGGCATTACATCATGCATAAGGATATCAAATAGAAAACATTTTCCACGAAAACTTAAGAGAGTAGATCAGGTACCTCTTTTCACACTCATCCACCAAAGGCTCTACCGGAAGCAGAGAACGGACAGAAAGGATCAGGCCTTTAATGAAATCTTCAGGGCACTCATCATCTAGAAGCTGTCCAACAACTAATGGAGCATTTGACGGATTAACCTATCCAGAGAGACAGCAGAGATTAACTTGCATGATAATACAGACTTCATGCTCAGAAGTACAACATTTCAAGAGAAGAACATACCTTTTGCACATAGCCTTCGATGTAGCGAAGCATATTATTGGTGTACAAGTAATGCGTCAGGTCAGGAACAAAACCAAACCGGTCACAAACGTTGATCAGTGGCCTTGCATCAGGGAGTTTCGCTTCCATTAAAAAGTTCTTAGTCTTCTCAGCATCATAGAAATTTGATTCTCTTGTTACACGCTCAACCTCTTTAATTTGTCCCGTCTTCGCAGCAGCTTCAATGTACTTGAAGTGAATGTCAGGATCCTCGCTGCCAGATAGCAACAATTAATTAGTAAAAATAACAACAATTAGGTTAGTAGAACAGAACTAAAGGAAGCTAGAAGTTTCTTCCAATATAGATTACCTGGAGCTCAAGTATGATCCCAAGAAGAAATACAATCCTTCATACGACTTAAACTGCTCAAAGAGCCTAATACATGCTTCAACTCCCAATTGTTCACAATATTCTTTTGCAACCTACATAAACGTTGAAAAATCAGTACAGCCAATATAACAATGTCATGGTAAATCCAAAAGAAACACAACTCAATTCCACAATTTGCCAATTGATTTGTTTCCATAATGTTAAAGAGTTTGCTACCATGGCATGGGAGAATTGCCAATCCTGCATAGAAAGACACCAAGACATATGAAGTAGCTTTCAACTCTACCTGGACAATTATCTGAAGGTTTCCTCTTAAATTGACCAGTAAAAGATCCTTCATACACTCTAGTGCCCATTCCTTGGACAGGGTACCAAAGAATTCCACAAGTGCCTGTAAAGACAACATTGTTAATTGTTAAGCACTAATATGACAGGTGAGAGAAGTGGGGCAGGGGGAGAGGGGTGTGGGGTGGGGAAGAGAGAGAGAGAGAGAGAGAACCTGAGGCTCAATTGCGTGGGTATTCACAATTACACGCTTGATATCAGGCAATTCAGAGTAATGCTGCAGGTGCATACTTTGTTTAATCAGATAA
This sequence comes from Lippia alba, assembly GCA_037834125.1. NCBI lineage: Eukaryota > Viridiplantae > Streptophyta > Magnoliopsida > Lamiales > Verbenaceae > Lippia > Lippia alba. The sequence continues at coordinate 16,034,692 of JBBMKE010000009.1, read as the reverse complement.
TGAGCTCAATGTATTTTACAATGTTACTGAACTACATAAAAAGTATAGGAATTCAACCTGAAGCGCTCGCACATAAAGACCAGCTTTCTCACAGAGTTGCGCAATGCGTGGCCTGTCATAGTGACTAAACATACCATTTGCTAAAATAGCATCAGCCACATTAGGGAAAGTCACAAGATTGATCTCAAGGACCTGAAGCAAAGAGGCAATTCATGATTACATGCACCGACAACGTGAGATGAATGAATATTGATTCTTGATACGAATAGAAAACTCAGGATTAACCTTAGTTTGCAGATGTGCATGCTCTGGTAGATTTGGTTTCAGGACATCCAGCAGAAATGCTGTAGCCTCACGGATCATGTTTCTCTGGCAAATGAATAGTTGATCAATAACTTACTAAATCAACAGTCTCAAAAATTTACAGTAACAAAAGAAAGAGGTTACCAACATAAACCATGGAAAACATGCAACAGAAATTGAGTCAAGTTCAACAAGAAACAAACTCAAGCAAGCACTAATGCATTCAAACCTGAAGAAAGAGATCAGTAATGGTATTGTAATCAACGGGGCAGCCTCCCTCCATCTGAGACATCATAAGGGCAAAATTGACTGCTCCCTGCACACCAGGAAAATTGTTAAAAGTGTAGATGATAGATATTACATCTCGCTGATAATAACGTAAATCAAATATATTATAAGAATTACTCTATATATCATAATTACTTTACGCTGATCTAAACATACCTGCGGATCTGAACGGAGAATGGTCTGCAAAAGGAACAGATAGTCTGGCGTATATCCAACCTGTTTCATGATAAACATAATTTCAGTAAATCCAACAATTACACAACACCGGGAGGATGGAAATTATGAACAAAAGAAGCCGCAGCTTCTTATTTCACACAACACCTTCCTGAACCACATAATAAACTCAAAAAGAACATTATAACAACAATTGCAAAATAACCTGCTTTGAGTATATCAGGATTTTGTCAAACTCCCGACGCTCCGCAAAAGCTGCAACAACTTTCGGTGTAGCTCTGGCTTTAATATATATTTTCAGGGCCAGGTCATTGTCAACGGTCTAAAAAATAGAGAAGGAATATACCAGTTCATATCACACAAACAAGTTCAGAATCTTGAACAAAAAATGGTGGGTGATTCAAACTTATCAGATATTCAACCTTCACAAGGTCTCCAAGTTCCTCACTGCATTCTAATTTATCTTCAGCCAACCAATTCTCTAATAGATTCTTCTTATTTTGGTTGACAACAAGACGAGATAACTCCAAGGACTCAAATGCATTAAGCTTTCCTTTGGTTAACAGAGTTCCAAAATACTGAAGCAATGGCGGTGTTTGCCCAGCTTGAACAGGTACACTCTGAATATACAACACAATATAATTTTAATGAATCCTCATTCTACACTAGGAAGTGCAAAAGCTTCTAATCAGTGTACAGCCCATGTAATTGGTTGCCTGAGACCTATCCCTCCAGTAAAGGGATTGCAATTAAGGACTAGAGATACCTGAAATTTGGCAACAGTATCAGGTGTCCTTAGGATGCCTTGGGGGGATTCTGCAGCAAGCTCGGCAGCCTCCTTATACTTCGTCTGAGCAAACAATTCTTGGAAACGCTGGACAACCTATGTCATTTTAAGATAGACAAAAGGGTAAATGATCAACAACAATACAAGAATGTCCCAGAACAATAATAATATGTAACAAGCTATTAAGTGTGTGCATATTGGGCGGCCAAAACAATAATTTAACTGTGTGTGATCTGCATGTTTATAATTCAATAAATGAAAAGAAGAAAAGTCACTTCATAAGTTTGCAAAAGCATTAGTGAGTAAATTAACATTGGCTAAATCAATTTTTCCCTACTGTACATCATCAAATTCTTCACTGGCAAGCATCCTTAAACAGGGCACAAAGGAATATCTGTGAACTTTTCCAACCAGAAATATCCAGGGAAAATGTCAGCAACAAAATCTAAAATCAACTTACCAAATTCTCTGCACCAGGAAGGTTTCCTTTTTTTGCAAGATTGACAGCAAGCTCCAGATTGTTTAACTGGCAAAATTTCATTCAATTTAAACATTCTCAAAGGGAAATGAAGAATATATGTATATATGTATATGGATTCCGCAGAATGAGACATACTTGACCACTGACGAAAGGCACAATAGTAGCTTCATTTACTGTGGCGAGTAAGACCTGGCCTTTCCTATTTATAGCATAGAAACCTCCAACAGATGAAGCTTCTGATGTAAGAAATATGGGATCTGGACTGATTCTGTTTCTATAGACGGCCGTGGCAGTATCCAGATCATACACAAAGAGTAGCCCAAGCTTCGTAATCACATAAATAAGGCCATACTTATGGGATATCTGCAAAATCAAAATGGAACATTATGAGATTCTCCAGAGACAAATGCAAAAATAGACAGAAAAAAATAAGATAGGCCAAGAAAAACAACCTGCATAGCCACTGGAAAATCATCAGCAAAATCTGGGGGGAAGAACAGATCTGCTTGCTTTTTTGAAAAAGATGGTTTGCCTGCAGATTGCCAATATCAGACAATCAATAACAACACATAGAACCTGTGAAGCAACACCCAGACTTATTGGATAATAAAACAACAATATATATCACCTGGCTGAGCACCAAGTTCAATGACATGCAACTTAGATGTTATCTGTCCAGCATTAGATGATTTTGTTGCAAAAGAAATAAGAATGGAATCCTTGTCATTCCCTGGAACCTGCTCAAAGATACAAATATAATATTAAATTCATGGACAGAAACGGAGGTTCAGCAAGCAATGCTAAAGAATGGAATACATACTCTAATAGAAGCAAATGATGCCGCATGAGCCTCAAGTGCTTGACTACGTTGCTGATCCACAGAAAACAGCTGCATGTTTCCTTTGACCAGTTGAGGCCGCTGAAGAGGGGGTTCATCTCAATAAGATCATTGTAAAGGAAACAGAAATAAACAACACTAGTTCCATAAAGAATCTGAGTTTATATCCACTATACTACATATACACGCATAGCTAAGTACCAGACATTAAACGTAGTCAAGAAAAGACTCAGATATTCTCAAACAAGAGTGAACCGGAGATAGACTCAGATAGGAACGACCGAAGAGCGACATCAATTATTTTTAATAGTATTGTGGTAATTGTAATCGAAAAACATTAGACGGAGCATCTCGCAAAAGAAGTAGTTGTCCCAGCTAGAACGCCACTAATGCATTCAAAAGAATGTCTCCAGCATGATACATCACCAGACAAGGATAAACAGAAGCAAGTAGATATGTATAAGGACAGTTTCTAATGTTAAAATAAACTTTAAAAGTATACGTCATTAAGTATTTTAATCAAAATAGAAAAACTCTTACGCTGTATCAGATAGACCTCAGGAAAAGGAGAGTACGTTTACCAAAAATATCATTTAGGGAAGAGCATAGAAGAAGCAAACACTTGAGCAACTAGGTATTTTCACACTCAAAATATCAATTTTATACAAATTTAACCATATGATAATATATATCGATTACAGTTTGGCAGAGAAGACTCATTAATAACGCACCTCGGGGGAACCAGGAGCAATCCCAATCAAAACCAACCACTTTTCAGAAGGATCACATTTGTAATTTATAATTTGGTTGTTGGCTAAGTTGGCAGTTCTATCAAACATCTTCACAGGTTCAGAATCACCTAACCAGAGTAAGACGGAAAAGAATCTCAATAGGATGAAAATCACCCAGGGTATAGAAGACACTAAGAGAGGAGAAAGTGAAACCACGATTGCAGCATTTGGGAAAAAGCCGAACAGATATCTTACCTTCAATAGCCCAGTGATAAACAGAAGTTTGTGTAACTAAACCCAGCATCTTAGGGGTAATCCACTTCCAGAAAACAACCTGTCAAAATCATAAGATCCATATGAGTCAGCTTTAGAATGCTGAGGCCACTATCCAAAATTTGCCAGATGATATGCTTAATTCAAAGCATCTATGCTTTTAAAGGTAGGAGGAACTTGCCTGCTCGGGCATCTGATGTGATTTAATCTTCGCCTTTGCCTCAATGTTAAATATTTGCAAATGATCTTGAGTGGTTCCAGGAAGTTGAGCTTCATCATGGAAACTAATATTTTCAGTATTAGGAACAAGATTAAAGGAAGCATGATAATATGACCACCAGTAATTTGATAGACTATATTAGTTATCTTAAACAAATATAACTAATATAGTCTTTCGAGTCTACCGGAAACATTAGTAGCTGAGATGCCCAACATAGATACACAATATATGTGTCAGACAAAAGAGGAAGTCATTTCTGATCATTCTTACAACAATAACCTTAGAAGGCACAAGAGAGAGTCTCTCCACAAAGGTATAAGGGGCAGCAAGCTTTGAGTAAACCATCATTTTCATATTCTTTCTGAGATCAGATTCATCAGAATATTAACTTAGATCCTGTCCCTCCGTTTTCAACAGCTGACAGGTTTTGACCTAAATCATAGACTCTAGCCATGCAAAAAATAACATAAATACATGATGATGAGACTTGAAAGATTTGACATGTTAACAACTAGCGGCAAGCTTAGACATGACTATGAAGGAGAGATCATTCTCAAATCCAACTTGATTGCGTTAGATTCACTAAAACTCCGTTTGGTCATATCTGCAGTGTTTGTCCTCATTTTACTATGTCTAGCTCCAATCTACTCCCTAAGTCGCACTTTCTTTTATCTTACCCACAATATTCCAAGTCATTTTCATACAACAACTAAAATTGCCAGAGGACTTATTTTGTACTAGTGAAGCACCGCAAAAACTCTCAGACAAAATATTACATGACCTTGCTTCTGCTAATCAGATAATCATTTCACATCCAGCAATCCAACAAATAAGTTATCCATCAGAGCATTACATGGCAATAACAGTTGAACACCCCTACACATCAGAACCAAAAAAATTAAGAACGCTTAGTAGAATTCATTCACCTTTCAGTGCCAAAATTCTAGTATTGGGATTCATAAGCGCTGAATCGGCAGTAATAGGCCGCCTCAGTGGCTGCATTGGCATGCTCATATCGATGATCACCACACTATTCTGAGGCGCTGTTTCCCGAACGCAAATGTACTTATCGGATTCCATCGTCACATTTGTGAACGTAATGAATTGTTGATTGATCCCTATGCTAGTCAACTGCAATCACCACATCAAACACACTCAAGAGTTCAATTCTACTAACAAAAAACACAAAATTACAATAACCTCAAACGATAATCAACAGATCTGAAACTAAACTAAACAGAAGACGGCGGAAGCATTAAATTCACAATTTCCTGCAAC